>VZTA01016264.1:0-180960 GCA_013398855.1 Mohoua ochrocephala | reverse complement strand
CCGCCCGCCCGCCCTCCTCCACACCCCGTTCCTAAAGCACGGTGCGAGCCCCGGCCGCGCCGGAGACTTCAGGTTATTCTCTTGTTTTCCCCGAAATTTTATTTTTTTTTTCCCCCTATTGTTTCTCGAAGAAGCAAGAATGCCTTTGGTGCTTGTTTGAACCGGGATGCGGGAAGCCGGCAGGCAGTGTTCTGTGTCGTTGCTGATTTGGATTTTGAGGATGGAAAATTCCCCGCAAAAAAAAAAAAAAAAAAAAAAAAAAAAAAAAAAAAAAGAAAAAGTCATAAACCTCCGAGCAGCAAAGACTGCAGGCGGCTGTTTGGGGCAAAAAGTTTTGAGTATGAAGTTTGAATCAGTTTTGGGAAAATGACCGTTAAAAAAAAATCCGAAACCTCTTTGGAAATGAACTTCAGCGCTGTGATGCACGGGCATTCTTCACTGTCTGCAAACACTGGCGCAGGATCTGCGCTCAGTTCCCAGCAGCTGCAGCAGCAGAGCAGCAGCAGGCAGTCCCAGCTCTTCCCTGGGCTTGTGGCCTTCCCAGAACTGCCTGTGCCCCGTCCAGGACACGCTGGTCATTTAAAGAAGAGTCTAATCAAAAGAACTTTTTTTGTTGTTTGTGTTATCACTATTCTTCTTGTGCGTTTCCCGAAGTGTTTTTATGGAGGTGTTTTTTTTAATTCCTGATCCTGCAGAGGAGAGCAGGGGTTTGCTTCCGTGCAGCTCTGTCTTGGTGCTACACGGAGGACATTTTCAAGGCTACACGCATAACTTCAGTTTAGATACAAGCAAATAAATATCTGTGAGATTTGGGTTTGGGGATGTTTGTACAAATATTCCTAGCGGGTCTGGATCTTGGGTTGTGATCACATCTTTTCTTCATGGCTTCATTTTGCTAAGCAGATTTTTTGTAAGCACACCTGCAAAGTTCCTGCTGAAAAAAGTCTTCAGAAGGCCGTCACTTTTATTTCTTTGTCCAGGCCTTTTCATTCTCTTTTACAGGAAGAGGTGCTAAGCATTCTGTGAGAAAGGCCTTAAGCACAACGTGAAATGAAGGTGTGGTTGTAAAAATGAGATTATTCTGTTGGGGACCGTGTGCTTTATGTGGTCAGTTACACACACGGTCTCACCTTCAGCTTAAGAAATTTAAAAAAAACCAATGCTTGAGGGATAAAAGGAAAAAGGAATGGTGCTGATGACCAGTTCTGCACTCTACTGGATGAGAATTGTTTGCACCAGGTATTTTTTACTATGACTTTCAAGAATGTCAGACAATGTCCTAAAAGCTTGATGCGTTTTCTAGGTAGATTGTTTGTTGCAAAATATTTAACCAAATATTCCTGTCAAGATCCCGAGGGCTGCTGTTCTCAGAATATACCACTGCTTCCTTTGTTTTTTTTTCATGGAGCCTGTAAACACAACAGCCATAAAACTCATGGAAGATCTTTTCCCAAAATTCAGGCTTCCCAGGGACTCTTATGGAGTGAGTGATCTGGGAAGCTGTTGAAGCTATATGGCCTGGGAAATTATTGTTCGGAGGAGAAAAGCCTTTTTGAAGGAGTTAATGGTTTACTGAAAACAAGTGCTTGATAAGTCATTGAGTTTGTATTGTTTGCCCGATCCAGGTGTTCAGCAGAACCGGGGGCCACAACATCAAACATCATGGTTTCTATTCGAAGTTCACTCACCAATTAGTTTAGCCCAACAAATATTTTTTTATACACTTTCCATGTAATTTCCTGTGAGAAAGTTTAGGGAATGAAAACCACCCTTTTATAAAGGAGAAATTAATGGCCACAATTAAGAGATTTCTGGATGTTCAGCACATGCACGACAAGGCATAAAATGTTTATGCTCGGTGTTGGTGTGGTGTTTGACTTGCTGGCTGAGCACTGGCATTTTTAATATTCTAATGTCTTATTTCTTCCTATTTCCCTTCTGCAATTTAGTTATGAAGTCACGGAAGGGAACACATTTCCGCTGCTTCAAAATAATGTTTGTGAATTTTTCAGAGCAGTTTTTGCGCAGCTCGATAAGCCAGGACATCCAGGGAGGGCATCAATTACATTTTCAAGAGTGATTTTTTTACATCAAAAATGTAACTGTTTTGGAAGGTGAGGTGGTGGCAAAAAGAGAAAATCGAATTTCTGTGTTGCTTGCATTGCATAAATTTGACCAAGAATTTGACCAGAGCTAGCACAGGGGAGATGGCCATGGTCATTTAAGCAAAAAGGGGGGAATCACGCTCAAATCCAGCCATGAAATGGGGCTAAAATTGTACAAATACCTCCCTTGTGTAACACATCAGTCCAGCTGCTCTTCTGTGAAAGAGCAAGGTGCCTTGTTTCCCCAGAAAATGGGTTAGGAAGATGTTATGGATGGCTGCTAAATTGTACCAGCCGAGGGCAGGACTTTGTGCTGGTGCGGGGTGACTCTGCTGTGACAGTTCTTCATCCCTGCTGCCCACCCCAATCACTTCTTAATTTTGTTACTTTTAATGTAATCTCGAATAATTCATGTCACATTCACCTTCACTCAGTCTTTCTTCTGCACTTTGCTGGAGGAAGGTAAGGACTCGAATTTGGTATAACAGTGAAGCACATTCTTACATTTACGTGGAAATCTTGAAGATCTAGCCAGAGAAGTTTTCACATCTGTAGGAAAGCAGATTTCCCATAAAGATCCTTCTTTGGTTTTGCCAAAGGGGTAATTTAAGTATCCCAGGAAAGGAGTAAGACACCCTTTGGATTCTAATTGCCCTGGGTATTCCTTACACCACACAGCCACACACATGCAGAGCCTCACACACATGTTCTTAATGAGCACAGAAAGGAGAAAATGGGCCCACATGCCTTTTGGTTATGTAAGTTTTCCAAGAATTATGCCTTTTTGACCAAAACCAGGAAGAGAATGTTTCTGAGGTTCCTTAATTTCCTCCTCTCCTTGATCTATCAGCGGCTACCGCTGCCCTTGCCGCTGTCATTTCACCTTGAGAAATGCTGTGTCTCGGTGGGCTCTTCAAATTTAATCCAGACTATAAAATCCGGCTCATTGAGAACAGAAACGGCTCTGTGTGACCAGGGACGAGTGATCGACGCAGCTTTCGCTGTCGTGGGTTTGCAGGACGCTCTTCATGGTTGGAACAGAACAAACTCTGTCTCTGCAAACGCTTTCTGGAGGAAAAGCAGGGCTGGATCCAGCATATTATTTAACTGTGTACATATATCTGAGCATGTGAATAGTCTCGGTGGGACTGCTTGCATGATCAAAGTTAGGCATGTGCTTAAGTACTTTCCTGAATTTGGTCCACAGCAAATAAATCTGACCTGATACTCAACGAGCAGAAAAACAAGCTAATTTGGAGTGGGGTTAATTTATGTCCAGTGGTGTATTTGATTAACTGCAAAATGAACATTTCAAGAGGCTGGTTTCTTTTAAAATAGAGCTGCTGTCTGATATTCAGGGGAAGCAAACAAACATCAGATTAAAATTTAAGTGCATTCTTCAAACTCTTTCTTCTTAGTTTTGTTTTTCTTTTCAGTTAATATTTATTTCTTGGAGCCTGAGGAGCAATAATTCCTGGTTGTTTCTCCTCTGTGTTTTCTAGGTCTTGCCTTGCTGTGCATTGAGTGTGAGTGATGTGCTGTGTTCGATATACAGAAAAACGCAATCTCTGTCTTCAAATGGTTGAAATTGAAAAGACAGATATTCTAAGATGGGAAATAGGTTCTATTTCTGTTTCACACAGCAGATTCTGGATACTCGCAGAGACTGCAGATTTCAAGACTCGGCTCTGTGGAAGAGATCCAAATGAGCTCAAAAAAGAATCCCAAACCAAATTCCTGCCCTTTTTTTCTGCCCTGGCCACGAATGTTAACTCACACTAACCAGGGAATTAGCCTTGAATAAGCAACCAGAGCAAATTTATTTTTGTTGTCAGTACCAGCAGTAACTCTCCCGGTTCCTGGGTCCAGCCTAAGCACAGCATGAATATATTCAGGGATAGTTACAGTTCTGGCAGGCAAGACACTCAATATTCATGAGTGTGGCTCTTCTGTTTATTGCACAGGAATGGGAATCAGGTGAGCCTGGTTCTGTCTGTTCATCAACAAATGGCTTTTTTTGTCTGATTTTTCTTGATTAAGAGAAAGTCATCTTCTTCCTTCAGAGATGGACCAGTTCCCTCAAGTTAGAGGAGCATGTTGAAGTCTAAAGTAGAGGAAGGTTACAGAGCAGTGAAACATTATGAGCAGACCTCACCCTTGTGCACTGGCCATAAGATTATAAGATTCGGATGAACCCTTTTGCACCGGGTTTTAAAGGCCTGTTTAAATCAAGAGTTACCTGGCACGGTCGACTGTAAACTGTAATTTTAAAAGTGTTTTTCTTCAGGTTCTGTCTTCTGTAGATCACTGCACAAGAGTCTTGGCTTTCATTAGAGAGAAAAAAGTAAGTTTGTAGTTGCCATGGTTACAAAGAAACGCAAGAAAGATGTGAACCTTGACAATTTTGAAACCGAAATGCAAATAAGAGGAAATCTAAATGTTGTATGATAAGAGAGGAGAAATTACCCATATCAGTCTTCAGACATTTAATTTGAACATAACGACAACGAAAATGCTCTGCCTGTTAAGTTTTATGCGAGTACTTTGCATCACCTTTTTGCCAAATCCTGGAAAGAAATACCATTGTAAATCTCAAGCAATTCAGAAGAGAGAAAATGATGTACTGTGGCTCTGAGAAAGTGAACAGGTATCAGCTAAAACAAATTAATATCCCTGTGGGGACTTGCATCTCTCTTGCCTGGAGGACCTGGATGGTGACAGAACCATTGCACCAAGCAAGGACTGAAGAGACCATCTGAAGATCAAACTATCTAAAACGAGTCTTCTGTCGAAGAGTTGGCTCAGTGTAGAAAAAAGCTCACACCTTAAAAGAAATCCAGTGACGGGGACAAAAATAGTTGACTTAACTAGGAGGGAATGACAAGAAGAAGATTTTAATTTAGGAGCCTGGAAATGTGCCCTTGAAATGGGTGTAATATTTAATGCAGGAGTTAATTTGCTGGGTGTCTGGAAATCTGTGCCCTTCTCTGATCAAGGACATTTAGACAAGAATATTCTTTTATAATACACAGAGAAGTTGTAAAACCTTTGTAATTCCAATGTTTCTTTGGGTTGGGTGTTTTGGTTTTGTTTTTCCTGTAAAACATACAGGAATCCTCTCTCTCTCTCCAGGTGTGACACAAAACTTTAGGATACTGGGATATCCTTCCATGGAGTTCAAAAACCGGGAGTATTTAAAGGGCCTGGCATGGTACTGTTGTTTTTGATTTAGGACAATTATCATTTCCAGTGTAAGATACGGCTCATCAGCAATATACTGAAATCTATTTATAACTATATTCACTTTCAGTTTAGAAATCGGTTTTGTTGTTATTCTTCTGTAAAGCTGGCAGAAGCGTGCCAAAAGACCTGCCTACTTTTCTATTATGCACAGATTTTTATCGTGCACATAAAAAGGAACGCCAAACCCCTTTCATATTTTGCCCTTGTCAATAAATTCTAGACCCTCGATTCTTTCCTGCTGCACAGTATTTTATCTCCATCGAAAATGATAGGAATTACCTGTCCCCTGAAGCAGCGAAATCAAGGCTAATATACTTTAAAATACAAAGAGTGCAAAATTTCAAAAACACCTCAGTAGTTCCCGAGCTTAAGCCCCATTTTCATAAGTAAGTTAGGGCCAGATCTCCAAAGCTTTTGGAAAATGCAAATAGATGCCTAGAGGACTTTCAAAACACACATTAAAATGGAGAAGGAAAAAAACCCACCGCAGAATAAAATATTGCTGCTGAGGTTTCCATCTTAAGAAGTTTGCATGGGAAAAAAAGAAGACTTTTTTACTTCTCAGGGATTTTTGGAAAAGCTTGGGAATAAACACAAACACTTCACTGCACCTCCAGAAACTTTGTAATAGAAGTTTTAGGCTGTCCTAAAAATCTGTTGCGGCAAAAATTGGTGCTTTGCTGTGCCAGGTCTGTATTTGACGTGAGTTCGGCAGATTCATCTCTGTGTCGAAAACAGTTTCCCTGTTGTTTTGTAAAGTCTTTTCCTCAGTCTCACTCCTTGTTTTTGTGGTAGGTTGGGAAACATGAGAGGGCGAGATACCCTCTTTCGACAAAGAACTAATTTCCTGATCCTTATGACCCGAGTGAGCCAAGCTTCCCCACGGAGAAACAAATTGGATGACTGTTTTAGGATAATTGGGTAGTTCTATGCCTTACAAGTAAGTTATTGGAAATCGGAGCTGTGAAAAGCTCTTTCCTGGCTTTACCTGTGGTTGCCCCTCATCGAGCCCTTTGTTTTCGAGGGGTTTCATTTATTGTCTGCTTCCAACTGAAAAAGAGCAAAGAAATTGGCAAAGACAGCTTTGTAAGGTTCAGATATTTACATTGTTCACTGGTTGTTACTGGGATTAAAATTTTCTTCCTGCGCTTTCCTCATCCCTTCTCTTCCTTTTACACTGGGTCTTTTTTTTTTTTAAGGCCAAAATCTTCAAAAGTCTTGCAAGCCTGTGTGGTGCTGCATCCACAACCACGCATTTATTTACAGATCTGTGCACGTCCCTGCTGGATTAGGGATGTGTGTGTCTTGCCGTGTGTCTTGCCTTCTAATATCTGTTGGGAGCAGAGAGTTCACTGGTGAATCAAGGTGGGAGATTCTCACTATCAGTTTGTGCCTTGTGTTCTTCCCCCAGCCACAAGTCCTGCAAATTTGTTGTGCAGCACCCTGATTCCTTGTCCTCCTTGGGGCACCCTGCTCTGGGAGCACGGATGGATCCGGGCAGTCACGGCAGTGGGGTCACCACCAGGTTGTACCTTCGCATCACCCACATCTGGGCTGGTGTTTGCTGGCCCGGGAGGGAGCAGAGACTGGCATCCCTTCTCACCAGCTGTTTTCTGCACAGCCAACACTCAGGCTCCCGGGAGCATAAGGAAGGTGCATTCTCCAGCATCCTGATACAAGGGAGAGCCTCCCCCTCAGCCTTGGGTATGGATATGCCCACGGGAACAACTGGCATGGTGTAGGGATGCCCAAGCCAGTCCTGGGTAGCTGGAACGGTGGTGGTGTAAGCTCAGGCCCAACGTGAGATCAGGGCAGGCTGATTTCCTTTTCTGGGAAATAATCCGAGCACAGTGTGCTCTTTTCTACACTAGGGAAGTATTTTAGGGCAGTTATTTATTTAGAGCATCTTTTGCTGAGTACCACGCCCAGTCTGGCCCAGCCAGTTCCCTTTTGCAGCTCCACATCTTTTGTAACTGGGAAGGGCCGGTGAGCTGCAGAAGGGTGTCCGAAGGGGGGTTGTTGCTACTCCTATTCCACCGTGGTGGTGGTTATCTAAGGTCCCTTGGTGGGAAGGAAAGGGGGAAAGTCATCTTACAGAGCACACAGATCCCCTGGGGCACTCCTGCAAGGAGGAGGAGCAGAGTCCTGCTGGGAGGGAACTTTCTGGAGCTGTCTGCTGGTGGTTGAAGGCGTGGCACCTTCTCCTGGTTGTAACTCCACAAGGGAGCTCTGATCTACAACAATCTATTTTTGCCCAAGAGAAAATATCATGCTCATATGTGACAAAATAACTGCAGAACCTCTGAAAATGTCCATGCTTATAACTATAATGCCTGGAGAAGGGTAATTTTCATTTTGGGTCCAGGGCCACGTTCTCAGCGTTGCTTCAAAAAAGACCTATGATGATTTGTACTCAATGAGGATCTGGTCTTTAATTTTGTATACCAAGTAAAAATGAGCACTGGTTTCATCTTTTTTTCCCCACTGCTCCTGAATCACAACCCTCCAGTGAACAGAATGATGAATATTCCAATGTCCTGAACATGATGGATTTTAATTTCTTATTAGAGGAAGCAGAGGAAGAGAGAAAGTAATAGCTTTAGAGAGAATGGCTCTGTTTGTTTTTTTAAGGACCTGCATTTGCCTGGTAGTCTGCTAGTAAGTGAATTTCCTTGAAATCTGATTATTGATGTACCGTTTTTTTATTATTATATCTTTTATGTCAGACGGCCCACCAGCACAATTCCTCAAAAGAGAATGAAAGTGGTGTAAAGACAGAATAAGGGCTGTAATGCTAAATGGCAGGAAAAATATTAGTATCAAATATAGCTGGTCAAAACCCAGCAAAATTGTTTAATTATTGACGTTTTTCTGAGGAACTCAGCTGTAAAAGGCATCTGTTAACACGACACGGTAGAAATTTCCGACACAAAGACATCATTTAATTTGTTCACTAAAACTTTCTATGTAAATGTGGGCACGGGAGGTGTAAGTGATGCAGGCACAGCCCTCTGACACTGACTGGATGTATTTTTCTTCCCTGCTGTAAAATCACAGCTCCAAGCTGCTTCCAAGGGTCTGCTCCGTAAGGAAAGGCAAGGGGGAAAGCTGAAAACACGCAGTAAATTGATTTAGGCCAATTTTTATTCTTTCAAGCAATAGCAAGTAACCTCTAATCTCTTTGTTTTTCTGACCCGTCCCTGACTTCTGCTGTTTGTTTGCTTTTTCATGTCACTGGGTTTGTGTCGTGCCTAAATAAAGAGATGGACTGATCTTTTGTTCCTGGTCAGTTTTAATTTGTTTTCTACGACCTGTATGTGCAAACGGCAGAGGTGTGAGGTTTGAAATGCTAAGGGCAGCTGAAAAGCAGGTCTTGAATAAGACACTCTTTTTAGGTATTGTAGCAGAAGAGGGTTTCTCAACTAATTACCCAGCCTTTCAGCCAAAGACAGGAACAAAGGAAGAGCCAAGCTGCTGTAAGATAATCATTCTGTTTATCAGTGCTCTACAAACACCGCTTGTAAAGTAATGATAAGCCCTTTGCACTCAGATAACGCAGCTGATCCCGGCATATCTCAGAGATGCTGTGCAGATCTCCCAATTCACAAGAGGCTCTTGCCTACCTTCAGGTGAGAAATGGTGTTCCAGATGGCCCAGTGAATATTTTAGAGGCTGGCAGTGAAACCAGAGGCATCTGGGGCAAGCAGGAATAGTTCCTCTAGACTGAGAAATGAAGGAGAGTAATAACAGGACATTGTTACTTGGAACACCTAGAGAGGGACAGGCTGACTATGAGGAAAATTTGGTTTGGACAGAATTTTGTTTCTTAGTAGTGAGAGGGTTAAGAAGACGATGCTGTTTGGGTTTTGCCAGTTAAATCCTGCTGTGAAGCTGCTTTTGTTTTCTTTCATCATCATTTCTTTTTGTTTTTCTTTCATCCAAAGGCACCCTTCCTAAAACAATGTTCCCATCCCTTTTTGGGGAAAGTTTGCCAAAGTCATGCACCTCTTTATGCCTTGCACTTTGTGAATATTTCATCTTCCATAAGCCGTGCCAAAGACTCTCATCGTGAAAACAAGGATCTAAATAATTCTGGGATAAATGAGGGGTGTTTCTCTCTTTTCCAGTACTAAGTGTTTATAAACTTTGAAGTAATAATAACATTGAAAAAAATTACAAAACTGAACACTGCTTTGAAAAATCGATGTTTTAATTCAGAAGTACTACCATGAAGCTTCTGGGATGGTTTTGATTTTTATTTTCAAACACATCACCACCCCATCTTATGCAAGCAATTTGTAGATACCCACAAGACCCAGTGCCCTCAGGACTAGCCTGGCATCTCTTCCATGGAAAAGAATGGAGTTCTCAGAAGAGTCTCATTTAATGTGTGGTACTATGAACTTCCACTGAGGGAGGGCCATGTCTCAAATCTGAGCAATCTTCCTTTCTCATTTGTTTTCCCATGGTCGGTATTTGCTTTCCAAGTGGGTGAAGGAGTGCTGGTGCTGGTGATCATCCCATAGGAGATGCCTGCCCGGATAGACTGCAGCCAAAGGGGATGTTCAGGGGCAGAGCTGCTGTCCCTGTGGGTATCCTGTGGGTCATTCCCCTGATCCATGGCCCCTTGGAGCAGGTACAGCCCACGGGGAGGGTTGTACATCAGGACAAACAGCTGTGCCTGGCACGGGCCCAAAGAAGAGGAGAGGTCAGGGACCTGCGGTGTAAATACGTGAGAGAAAAGCCAAGGGGATGAGGGATGTGAAGGGGTGGCCTGTACTGAGAGTCCCTTGTTCAACGTGTGACACTGATAAGTCTTGCTTTCTGAGATTATCACATCGGCCTGCAGGAAATTAAGGGGCCAATTTCACCTTCTCTCCTCTTTCTTCAGGGCTTGGCAGTGGTTTCAGGGCCCAAGCACACCGTGATTTGCCTTGTTACAGGGCAGGCTAATGCAGGCTATCACCTGGGAATGTGATGGAAATGGTTTTCACTCAGTATCGTGTGAGAAAACTCCTGGAGTGTCAGCAAAACCCTGTGCTTCCTGCCAAGTGAATTTATGTGTTTCCATCTTCCTAATTTGTGCAGACACAGAAATCCCCCAGACCAGCCTCAGTTTTCAGAGCAGTTGAGAGAAAAATCCCTGCTTTCCTCTGGCACTGGAAAAGTCTGCGGGTGTAATCAGGTGCCCTTGGTATCTGCCTTGGGCCTGCACACTCTGTGCCCTTGCCTCCGTGCCACAGGAGAAATCCCTGTGTGAGACAGCCACGCCACAGTGCGAGTGTCAGGCAGCTCCAGCCAAATCAGTTCTGACTCGAGCCCCCAAAGAAAACTCCGCACATCTGTAATATATTTATGGCTCTGCTTGCTCATTTGTCCTCCCTGTGGTCTCTTTTAATGAAGGGTATGAAAAATTAAACTCCTTCCTAGGCTCCAGTGAACTAAACAGACGTAGTGAGTGAGTGCTCTGTTCCTGAAGCTCTGTTCTGCCAGTTACTGGTTGACAAATTTACATGGGTACACGGAATGGGATCTGTAATGAGCTTCCTGCACAGTCAGGGCCAAACCATGCCAGGAGCAGGACTCATGTGAGTCCCACGCTGGGTCTGAGGGCAGTTTTATGGCCCTGAAATGGGCAGTGCTGTTTGTGCAGCAGTAAGTGAATTTACAGTGCATAACTCCGGAATTACATTTTTTTTAATTACGCAGCAGCCAAGTAGCCCAGAGAGGGGATGTGGACCCAAACACCCCTGATGGGGTATGGAGCAATGAAAGGGGAAGGTTGGAACTGTTGTTCTCTATGCTGTGTCTTTAAAAAAAGTGAATCTGTCTTTAAAAAAAGTGAATCTCCCACAAGCTGGAGGCCGCCTGTTCAGTCATTTCAAGGTGGATATAACTAATACACTGCGCAATTTACATAAGACTTATCTGTGGTTAAATTCTTTTAAAAGGATACCATCGATTCAAAGATTACTTTTCCCTGGGTCATTAAAGTTAGGCACATACTAATTTATTAAAGGGTAATGTATTATACCTAGGAAGTGATAGTATCTGCCAGAAATTCCGGGGAGGCTGTAGAGGTCTTGCTGCGATGAGCCAAGCTGATAAGAGCGCGCGGTGAGACAGCTGCGTTAATGGAGCTGCCTGTTCCTCACGGACCGGGGGTGCAGTGTGGCGGCAATAATCCTTTGGGAAGCTGGCCTGGAGAGAGACACAGCAGTAGAGCCTACAGCAGGAAAGAAATGAAACGCATCAAACCTTATTTACCGGGCAACGCTGCAACACATTGCAGGAGCGGCCGCTAACGCTGCTTAGCGTGTGCCAAGTGCTGTCCAGCCATGTGAGAATAAAAAGCTCCTCTTCGGAAGAGCTTTCGCAGTCACAAAAATGTGCAAAAAGCCTGGGTGGATGCCCCATCAAGCAACCGGCCTGCCAGGAGATCTGCGGAAGGTTTGCAGTGTAAATAACCCTTTCCTAAGTTACCCCTCCGTAGATGTTTGCAGTTAAAATGACCCCGTGGGGATAAAAGGTGCCCAGGTCACTCCTGGTGGAGGGAGCGTGGTGATGTTCCCAGCTCATGTGATATCAGCAAGAAAAATGCGTGAGCAGCAATTTCAGAAGTCAGACCTGAAGGCTACACAAACTCCACCAGCGAGGGGATGAGCCGCTGAGGCTAAAAACTTGGCTGGGGAGAGAGATGCTTCAGTGTAACAAGCACTGGAGGAACAACACACCGGGAAGCACCAGCATCAGCAAAGGGACAAGTGATAGATACGAACTGGAGCAAGTCTGATCCCTCAGCCTCACTCAGCACGCTGGGATTATCCCTGCAGGTCACTGAGAAACTCGGAGCAGAGCTGTTCACTAGAAAGAGGAGGGGGGAAAAAAACGTCTCAGTGGGAATCAAAGCTGAATTGCAGAGGTTGTTGCAGGATGGAAAACCCATGGCTAAGAGTGGGGAGGAAAGAGCACAGGCAGCGTGAGAGGCCCTGGAAGTTGGTCTGGGCTTGGACTTGGCCTCTGTGTCAGCAGGATTGTGTAAGCAGGGAAGCTCCTGCCAAGCGCTTCGCTCCGGGGCTGGGGCTGGGAGTGGAGGCTGGCAGGGATGCAGGGACGGCATCGCAGTGCGGGACGAGTTTCTCTCACGGACAGGAAACGTGTACAACAATTTCCCTCTTGTGAATGCCAAACTAGGCTACAGGGACAGAGGGAAGGAGTATAAAAACCCCATGCTTTATGCTGAAATTATTCTGTTAATTATTGCAATTCTAAGCCAGTCCCAGGATTTAAGAGTAACACCCTCAAAGTTCAGCATTAAGTGCCCTACCTGATGTCTCCTGTTTTGAGACCACAAATCATTTCCAGATCTTTGGCTCCTAACAGGCACCATCAGCACAAACCTTTTCCCCAAACATTCTCTGTTTTTAACCCCTGAGAGGGCCTGGGAAACTCAAATGTGATCTGCTTTCCCCTAAATCGCGAGGAGGCATCACTGAGAGCTGAGGGCTGGAATGCCATGGGGCAGGAAAGGCTTGTTCCAGAGACCAGAGCAAAGGCATTTTCATGCAAGATCTACTCGAGGCTCCATCCTCCCCCACCACAGGGACAAAGGCTCCTCCTGCCCTGCCTAGGAGCAGCAGGAGCAGGGAGGCAGGATTTGGGCAGCTCGCCCAGGAACACAGTGACAGACCCTGACTCAGAGCATGAACAACCTTGCCCTTCCTGCGGATGTTTCCTTGAAAGGAGTGACTTAGCCTTAAGCTAAATTGGAACACCAAGAAATCATTGGAATTCAGGAATCACTTTTTTTACTGAAAGAGTGATAAAGTACTGGAATTGTCTGCCCGGGGAGCTGGTGGAGTCACCATCCCTGGATGTGTTTTAAAAGAGATTGGACGTGGCACTCAGTGCCGTGGTTTAGTTGAGGCGGTGTTAGGGCATGGGCTGGACTCCGTGATCTTGAAGGTCTCTTCCAACCTGGCGATTCTGTGATTCCTTTTGCACAGTTTCAGGTTTTTTATTTTCTTTTTTAATGATGAGCCTTGTCGTTCCTCATGCTCATCTTCTGGTGTTGGGCAACTCTCAGCTGTGTGAGAAACACCCAGGGAAAAGTTAATACACATCAGTTCTGAATTGTAAGACAGCTTTCAAAGTAACTGAATGTGGTTTTTTCAGTGTTACTGTCAAGAAATCTTTGGGGTTTTGAAACTAAAATCTCCTTTCTTCATTTTTAAAAAAAACCTGCCTTTACTGTGAAGTTTCGATCTGAGCACAGAATCTGAATTCTGTGTTGGGCACTGACTTGAGATGGATTTGTGGCTTAAGCAAGGAACTTCACCTCTTCCCTAGTTTTCCTATTTGAACTATTGTTTTTCCTCCCAGCAGAGCTTTATAAACATCCAAGCAAAATGAACTTGGAGAAATGTGCTGTTATACAACTGCTAATCATTACTATTCTTCTATTGTATTTGGTGACGTAAGAAAGCCCCAGCCAGATGCCTTGAGATCTGAGGAAATGTCTGCAAGGCATCTTTGTGGTAACACATGGGCGCAGATTCCATTCATCATTTCCTTGACAGTTTAACTAACTACTCCCAAGCCAGAAAAGATCCCTGAAATCCCTCCCAGAAATAATAGCTGAAGGACAGGAGCAAGTCACTATAAAAGCTCAGGCAGCCCGTGTGGAAATGCCAAGGCTCAGGGACTGTCAGGAAAGGGGCTGCAGAAAGTAATCAAAAAATGCTGCCTTGCTGTACATAGGCCTAAATTCTATACACAGGGATTTACACCTCCATTGGACCAAAAAAAAAAAAAAATAGAAAATAAAAAAGAAAGGGGAAAAAAAGAAAAAAAAATCAGAGCTCTGCACATTGTACACAGTTGGAACCATTCATCCAGAAACTCTGGTTTGAACTTTCCGAAGTACCTGTGGGATTTAGAACAAATCCCAGTTAACTTCAGTAGAACTGGGGCCCTCGCACACTTGAATAATTGAAAGCTCCAGTCACAATCACCAGAAACATGTTTTTCAACCTTTTACAATTTGCAGCACCTTAAAACCTTTCTTTTTCCAGAGGAAGTGTCAGTTCCTGTATAGTGATTTAATACTGCAGAAAATAGGGTTGCTTTTCTTAGTAACCCTCTGCAGACCCCTTAAAACCACTCTATGAACACACAGATTGCAGGTTAAAATCTGTAACTTTGACATACCTCAAAATATTTACTGTTTTCTCTAGAGCCCTTTGTCCTGGCATCATTCAAACAATTACACAAAAGTCAGCGTCTAGTTCTTGTGGTTAGATAAAGCTGAAAAGCATAAACTTTAAATGTTTAGAATTTAGATTTTTCTGAGTGCCAACTGCATTATTTTTTGAGCTCTATCTTACAGCTTTTGAATGTTTGGTGTTGGTAATGATGTATTCCTGGTATTACACCCCTTGTGTTGGTCCTCTATGCCTTGTACATGCCCAATGTTAAAACCAAAATTTTATATGGCATATGGGGGGGAGGAGACACTCTCCACACTTGTTTCCTGCTGAATACCTTGGGAAACCTGGGGAAGCAATCTGTCCAGGACCATCAGAACGTGACATTATTACGTTACAGAGTGACGTGCAAATAGAGGTGAGGATCCACGCTGTCTTCAGGGACATTATAGGAAACCTGAACTCTACTCTGTATTGCAGCCTACAAGAATGACAACCTGGAGAGCACAGAGAGCTGGGACCAGGCTATCAAACACAGCTTTAAAGGTTGTGCTCCTCTTGGCACCAGAAGGAACCACGGCCATAAGCGATTGGCTTTGTGTTTATGGCTTTTACCTTGGTGTGTTGTTTGTCTTGTAATAAACTTCTTGACTCACTAATCATCTGTTCAGAGGAGCTTTCTGAGCTGTGACTGGGGAAGAGATGAATGTGTCCAGTTCCGGAATTATGCAGTGAAATGCTACTCTGCATATTATAGCTGCAGCATGATATATTAGCCTATAAAACACAGCACGGGAAAGGCTTTGGGCAGGCAAGGGGCTGCCGAGAAAAATGGGAAGGAGGGACTTGGTGAGCTGTGCGATGAAGGGAGTGCAGGGAAAAGGTGTTAGCCCTGGTGAGGCCTAGCAGGTAATGGGAGACGATGGAGGAAGGGATTTGGGGTGAAAGGTCTGTGCTTGATGTGGCCGTAAGAGAAATAGTCACTGCAGGACTGTAAAGAGCAGCAGATGGAAGTGATGATGAGCTGTGTGGTGCAAAGAGACAGAACACCACAATAATCCTTTCCAAGTTGCGGGATATCCCAGCTGGATACGAAGGGAACTGAAAATCACAGGCCATGGGTTGTCCCTGCACCATGGCCAGCCTGACCACAGCTGGGGCACTGTCACCACCCTTGCACACTGCAGTCATGCCCGAGGCCTGGGCAGTAACAGGGTTTCAATGACTTGGGAAAGCAGCAAGGCCCTTTCTGACAGAGAGTGACATGTGGGGGGGTGAGAAACAAGTGAGGGGCAGTGTATAGGTGTTTAATTAAACTACATCCAGCCTGAAGGCAGTACTCAAAAGAACTCGAGGTTCTTCTGTGTATCAGGTCAGATTTCTCCCTCAGCCCCAAACTCATCAAGGGTTGACCTGAAGAGCTTGACCTGGCCGTTTGTCTAAAGGTTTGGGTCACTCGGTTTGGTTTGGTTTGATGTTTGGTTTGGTGGGCAAAAAGACAAACTTACAGATACATTTTGGCATTGGAAAGGAATTGTTCATTGTTACAGTTTGAAAAAACATTTCTCCGAGATTAGATGTCTGACGATGTTAATAATACAAAACAGAGGCTTTCAATTCCGAATCACAGGTTAAAATCAGCTCCAAATGAGGAAGGATCCAACATTGCTCCTTCTTGGAAAATGCTTGGCAGCCTATATGAAGTTAGCTGGGCTTGCTCAGATAAGGTCTGCCCTTTGATTTTCACCAGCTTGGTCAGTTTTGAAAGCGATTGGATCGTTGTGGTCCAGAGCCGTGCTGAGGCGTTCACAGGTGAAATGTAGCAGCGTAAGCAGAACTGCAGGAACCTGAGTTTCATCTGGTCCTTTGTTTCAGTGGCTGGTCCCATGGCTTAGTTCAAACAGCCTTTCATGGCTGCTAAATGAAGGGAAATCTTGGGAACGTGCAGCCAACATGGCAGATTTGGGGTCCAGTTTGCTTTTAAACTTTCGGGAATTGGTTATAGGGTGGTGTGGGATAGCGGTGTGATTGAGCATTAACATTAAACAAACCGCTAAAAGATCATTTCTACTCTGAAAAGACAATTTTTTTAAGTGCCAGGAAAAGCTGCACGGTCACTGAAACCTTTATCTGGTCCCTTGTTCTCTGAGCCACTCTGAACGTGTCTTTACTTCCATGACCTTGTACTTTTTTTGCTGTAGAAAAGCAACGGCCTCATTAAATAAACCGGCCCAAACAGGTCCCCACTGCACACCCGCTCTCTGTGTGCTGAGGGTCACAAGGACAGAAATAAAAAGCCATTACTCTGGTGACCCTTGTGATATGCATAAGGAACATGAAGCAAGATTGTCTATATTGAGAACCGGAGCTCTCTGAGTTTCGAGTACCTATTTTTACCCTGGATTAGCATCTCCTCTGCCCCTCCAAGCCTTGCCAACAGAACATCAGCAGCAGGAGAGCGACCCCCCTCTCCTGCTGAAGCAATTCTGCTCTTTGGGCTTATGGAATGCCAATAATGACTATGAACTTGCCACTGGCGAGGCAGGACGCACTTTGGAGCAGGTATTTGCTGACAGCAGAAGAGCAGTGGACTCCTGATTTCCTCTCCAGGCTCCAGAGATGGAGGTGTTCTAGTGACCACAGTTTCCTGCCTGCCTTTTTGAAGCACGGTCTTTCCAGCTTCCCCTTCTCACTCTTGGGATGTTACTCAGCCAGGTATTGCCTGTGGGTTCTCCTGTCACCCTGGGAGGGTTTTGCAAACCACAGGGAGGTCCCAGGGACCACATCCTGACCCCCGTGTCATGCCCAGCTTCCCTCTCCCCACCCCAGGCACCCAGTGCGACCTCTGTAGACCTCAAGGCTCCGTTCTCTGCCTCAGGTATTGTCTCACAACCTATTCTCCTGTTCTTGTTCCTTATCTTGCGCCTCACACTGCTGTACAGTTCTGGTAGCTTCCTTCTTCATGGAGGAAGAGAAATCCTGGGAAAGAAGGAGAGAAGGAGTGCTTGCTCTTTGCTTTGGTGCCCCACCCACGGGCTAGAGGAGCAGGAATCACAGAATCCTAGAATGGTTTGGGTTGGGAGGGACTTTAAAAATCGTCTTGTTCCAACCCCTTGCCTTCTATCCCTTGGACCTGTCTCTGACTGCTGGCACAGAGATCATCCAACCCCTTTCCGTGAGATTAGTGAGGTGTGTGAAGGGGCCTGATAAGAGAGGGAAGTGACGCTGAGGGGGCTGAGACAACCCAGCCAGGAGAAGGAGCCGGGCAGGGACCTTCCCATTCTCTTATCCCAGAGGCCCTTGACAAACTCCGCTGGTCAGAGGGATGTGGTCTCTGGATCTGGCCAAATGGTGCCTGCAGTTTTTCAAAGCCTCCTAATGTCGTTAAATTGGGGCAAGCTTTCACAAAGGCAAATTTCATGTTCCTTTTCCAAAGGCTAAGGGCGTTAAAGCCTCTCCGAAAAAGATTACCAGAGTATTTTGACAAGGCAAAATACAACCTAGCCCTGGTCTTGGAGATAAGAGAAACTTCTGGCTAAGATTGTCCCATGTAGCTCAGGTTTAGGTAAATATTCAGCATGGAAATTTCAGCTAAAATAGCTAATGTTCGGTAAATGTACTTGAACAATCTTAACAGTAGAGCTGCCAGCCCCACCTACAAGAAGTGGCTTGCACCCTTTTGGTAGAAAGATCTAGGATTGAATGGGTATAAGGCAAAGCTGGGAAAATAATGTTGTTATGTATTTCTCAATGAGTCGTCAACAGGTTTTTAAAAACTTATTTATAATAACAACGGTTTTTTAGAACACATGAGATGCTTTTCTTCAGAAAGCGGCATTATAATGAAGGAGGAGTGGAAATGCATGTGCTTTTCATCTGCAGGGAACACAAAGAGACTACGTAATGTAAAGCAGGCCTTAAAAGAGACAAATAAGCATGTTAGAGGAAAATACTGGAAGAATAAATCTGGAGAGCGACGTTTCAAGTGCACACTGAAATGCTTTCATATCTTCTGGAGTATATGAGCTAGGCAGAGGAAACTGCTCCCAGAGTCGCGGCGGGGCTGATAGATCGGCTCGCACGCCCAGGACTGATAAACAGGTTTTGTGCAAATCTCTTTCAGACCGTTTCCCTTCTCTTCTGATAAATATTTAAAAAGAGATTTGTCTCACCAAGATGACTTCAGTATGAGAAAGTGAAAAGAGCAGGCAGTTTAATATTAATGGCTCTGAAAGAGTTTTACGAACTTTTTGTTTTGTTTTGACTTTGTTTTATACAGCAGGTAACTGGTATCACTTGCAAACTCCCACAGAGAGTCTTTGCTGCTGCTGCTGCTGCTGCTGCTGCTGCTGTGGTTACAAGCCACGCACAGGCAGAAGTCTGAATGACTTCTGGTACCTTTATGGTCTTCCAGTTTCCCTCTTTTTCTCCTATAGCCTCTGCCTGTCTGCAGAGCCCTGGAAAGACGATAGCCCCAGCCCCACCCTGCTGGTGGAAAGTTCCTGGAAACCATCAATCAGAAGGAGTTGCCTTTAGCAACCAACAACAAATCTGCCCGAGTTCACCGCGGGGATGGAGAGTACGTGGTTATTACTGTGTTGATGTTCAGCTGAGAATTCCTGGCATCGGGAAGACTTAACCTGTAGGAGCTTCCAGAGGGCAAGTATTAAGTAATGTCTGCAGGGTGCGAAGGGAGTCTCCTCCAGCCTGATTGCACCCCAGCCACTGTCACTGAGAGCAGGAAGAGGTCCCGAGCCAGTTTGGAAAATAAGGACCATGAGGTGCCTGTCTCAGTTGCTAAAAACACCATCAGACAGCCTTGCAGTCCTCAGCAAGGCTTGAAAAATCTGCAGGGGTGGAAATGTCCCGGTCAGCCTTTCTAATAGCCTGAATTATAGTGTATTTTAATGCTCTTATTGCTGACTTGTTATGTAAAACCTTAAACACCTTGTCAGGGGAAGAGGTATGTATCTATTAAAAGACATAGGTGTGTGTGCTATATATATCTTTTTGTATTGCAAAACCATATCTGGCTGTGGATGTTTTACCCAGGTACCCCACAGGTGTGCAGTGCTGTCCCCAGGCTCACTTGGGAGCACCTCCCATCCCTTCCCACCACAGAGAAATGAGACAGCAGGAGCTGCAAGATTATGGAGCACAGGGATGCACAAAGAGAATGACAGGCATTTGTAAGCCTTATCCACGGACCGGGTGCTGCCTTCCACAGAGAGGGGCTAAAAAAAGTGCAGCAGCCTCTGAGGGTGGGTGTCAGCACAAGGGTTATGGGTTCTGACCCTCCCAACCCAAAATGTTTCCCTGGGTCAGGGCAGTGTGCGTTTCAGCAGCTGCCCCTGTGCTAACACCTATGCCCTTGGGAACAGGAGATGGAGAGGAAAAGGAGGGAAAACGTGAACATACGCTTAAAAATCAGCTCAAGTTTCAAGGGGGAAAAAGCCAAAGAGGAGGATTTCCTTGTTCCTCTCCTCCCCTAAGCCCCAGATGTGGGGAAGGAGCCTGTTGTGGCGTTGGAGCGAGGCAGAGCTGTTGTTGTGCAGATCCCAGCATCTCTGCTCGTTCTGCCTTTAGGGAAGTTCAGTAATTTCAACACCATCTCTGGGATTTTCCAGAGAGCCCAATCTCCCAGTTAGTCATTCAGCCTATTCTCCCAGTGCTCTTTTGAAAGAATCGAGGCATTTTCAGAGAAGTCAGAGGTCATCACGCGCTTGGCTTGACATTTACACTTGTATGTTTTTATCAGAAGATGGGGGAATGGCTTTCACTGAACGCAGTGAATTTTGTTTTCTCCTGGAGAGTTTTAGGGCTCACTTCCTCAGACCTATTCGCAATCCAAAAATAACTCTCTTTTCATCAGTTCATTAACAAACCCCCATTGCAGTGCACTGCACCTTGTTATTGATGTTCTTAGCGATATAAATAACTGCCTGACCACTTCTGCTGGACAATCCAATGTCAGAGCACATATTTATTTAATGATAGAGCAATTAATTTTTAATTTTCCCCCTCTCTTTTTGCAGCTGTCTAAAAGCTACAGGAAGGCCTGAAGTCAGAGGAGCTGCTGCCTACCAGAAAAGGTTCTGCTCCCTGAGTATCTGGTCTGTGCTTTCGTAGGTCTGGGCACCAATATCCTCCCTGAACACAGCAGGGGCCACAAAGGCAAAAGTGGAAGAAACTAAAATAAAAATGCCCAGTTTTGCATTCTTTGGACTTCTTGGTGATAGGGTGGAGAATTTTTACTTTTATTTAAATTCACTATAAAGTGAATGCATGCAGTAAATTTCCCAACAGATATAGGGAGAAATATTAAATATCATTCTTAATTAGCAATAGATGAACATTTTCTTCATCAAGCCCAGACTTCCCCTCTGCTGGGCTAGGTGAGAAGACACTCCTTGCTTTGAAGAGTTGAAAACCTAAAGAAACCAGAGAGTCTTCCAAGTCAGGCACAGTCCTCTTTTCGCAGACAGATAAACTCGACCTGCAGAAGTCCTGTGTCCTTCTGCACAAGATTACTCCTTTTCAGTTTCTTTTAAAAATAAGATGAACTTTGCTAATTAGCGGCATTGTTGTACACATGATCTTTTCTTTGGCAAGCGTGTTCCTTAATGTGCCAGTTAAAATAATTCAGTTACCTTTGGCCCTCTCAGTTTATTTAGAGACCTCAAAGTACCTCAGCATACACACAGCAATGACTGATAAGGGAATGAAATTATAAACAATCCTAATTTGTATTATGCTGGGTACACCAAAAAGCTGCTTTTCCGTAATCTTCTTATTGCCTTTGTAATCCTCACAACAAGACCTCTGAAAATCTCCCTAGAGCACCAAGATAGAAAAGAATCAAATGGGAAAGGGGCAAAGGGAAACAGGTTTAATAATTGAGGAAAATCTCATTTGAGCAAAGGCTAATTCACGAGCACACGGAGCTGCATCTGGTTCCATGTAAAGGCTCCAAATGTGGCTGGAAGGGAGGAAAACAGTTGTGCCTGTCAGATGTAGATTATCCATCTAGACTAGACCTAGGCAAAACTGGAGCCTAGGATGGAGGGACTTTGCTCTAGAAGGTGTACAAAGAAGCAGGCAGACCTAAAGCAGCTTTAAGCTGCCAAACCAATTCAGAAAATACCAATTTCCCATTTGATTGCCCTAATGCTGAGAATTCATCTGTTTCCAGCACGGGTAAATGTGGTTTTACTTCATGTGGGGGGACTTTGTCCCTAAAATAGAACCTATCTGTGGGGATAGCCCTCTTGCCATGGCATGGGTAAATTCAGTCATTTCAGCTCTGCTTTTACCATAGTTTTGCGCTACACCGATCCCTGTGAGTTGACACTGCCATGTTTGGGACAGCCCAGTTTCTTTGCTGGTTTCTCCCATATTTCTGTGCCACTCAGTCCTTGGGACAGAGACTAGAAAGTAGTTCCTGTCAGCCCTCTGAGTGCCAGTGTGGAAGATGAACACCCAACGCACAAACAAATGCTAGACTTAAAGGGAAGTGTAATCCATACCTGTGATTTGCACTCAGATAGATTTAAATGCATTCTGAACTGATTCTTTTTTAGTTTGGGGTGCATTCCTTGCTCAGTACTACTTGTTCCTTTTGTAGTAAATCCACACCCAACAGGGATGAAGGAAAGAGAACCAACCACAAGAGACAACCGACAGCACGGAAGTGACTGAGGCCAGTTCTAGGGAGAAGCAAGTTCTGGGAAGCTTAATGCTCCTGGGCAGGCTCTGGGGATCTTATGGACCCTGCTGACCTGGCAGACCCTGTAGCAGATCCCTGGGGGCAGTGCTGGTGTTGTTTTTGCTTCCCCCCCTTGAAAGAGTTTGCAAGTAAAGGCCTTGTGATGAAGGCAACATCTTTTTTTAGTGCCATCTCCCTGAAAGCAGAACAAAATTTCTTCAGCTTTGTAATTCAAAAGTATTTTAATTCCATAATGGCATTTATTCTTCAGGCTGTGAATTGACCATAAATAGTTCTCAGCAAGAATTTGCTGTTGGGATTGTGGTATTTATTAGAGACAAGTCAGATAAAGTACCTCAGGCTAGACTGCAGCCCTTTTGGTCTCTGTTCATGGCAGTGAGGAGGCTGGGAGGGCCTGAGGAGATCTCCCCACCCCAAAACACATCACAGCTTTCCACACTGCTTCCTCACTGCCTTGGCAGCATGGCAGGGCCAGGAGAGGGAGAGGGAAGGACTTGGGTGCAGCACAGACTGTAAACCTGCACCCCAGGAAAGCTGGCAGCTTTGGGGACTTAGGAGCACAGGCGCCAATGGAGCTCAGCATGTTGCACAACCCCTGAATAAATGCATAAAGTAATCACAGTCACTGCTTCAAGGCACCCATCTTTACAGGCATCTAAAATTAACAGTGATTAAAGCAAACTGCCTTGAGTTGAGACAGCGTTCAACATCGTGGTGCACACACCATGGATAAAAGAACCCTCGGTTCTTGGAATTCAGTGGTCAAACACTCTTTTGCAGCATTTTAAAGTTAATAATGTTCTTTATCTTCAAAGCAGGTGTACTTGATTTTGTTGTACAATCATTTTGACACCTGCATGCACTAACTCATCTTTACCCGGTCCCACCAGTGAGATCCGTGGGGTGGGATCAGTCTTTGGTGACAGAAATAATTGCCTGAGTTTGATGTGGTTCGCGTCACCACCTTTCACACCAAGAAAGGCACAGATCCCAACATCACACAAAGCGAATCTGCCCTCTCTGGTTTGAGTTTCCCATACACTTTATTAGTTTAAACATTTGCTGTGACCATAACCTCCCAGAAGAAGCCATGGCACAGTGGATGAGAAAACAGCTGAGCTGTTTGTCTCCAGGGACCAAATCCTAAGACACTTTGCAGGCAGGTATTGGCTTGAAGACTGATGCAGCAGGATAAAAGTTTCCCTCTATAAGACAATTTTATTGGAAGAGAAGCAGCCCAAGAGCCAACTCATCCACCAGTGATGTTGTCATTTTTTGTTACTAGGAGAAAATATATCCCAATGATTACCAGTGTGAGTGTCTAGTGCTTATTAAAAATAAATCCCATTCATTCTGGTCTAGTCGAGAACTTTCTGAAATTCTTTTGCTGCAAAAGGGTGGGATGCAGAATGCTCCTATTTTTAGCTTTGTAGCTATACTTGCCAATCTTTGAAGAGCATTGATACGAACCAGAAACAGCTGGATCTTCCGTCAGCAAAATGGGAAAGTAGGTGGCGTGTAGTCATTGAATTAAGGAGCTTCATTGCTGCCCATAATCACTGATTGCATATTATCTAATGGCAGAAGAAGAGATATTGTTAACATCTGACAGTTTCAATTTCAAGTATTTTTAGGAGACGCATCAATTGAAGCACTGATTAGACAGAAGTGGACCAAAACCATCAGTTGATTGCTTTTAGACATTACAATCTATTTTTAAAATGAATGAAAACAAGTCTATAAATTTATTCAGCTGCAATTTCAGTCTGCTCGCGTGTTGTGATCTTGCTCTGTTTTGCAAACACCAAAGGGAACGGATTTATGTCAAATGACCAACCCTCTTTTCTCCCCTGTATAAATAGTTCCTGTAGCTGATTTCTACTGGGAAAGAGAAATATCTTTTATTTCTGTTCTGTGTGTAGACACAGTTTAGAGCAATTAGCTGCATTTAGGATACTTCAGATTATGGTCTATTCTCCTAAGAGGTCAAGAAAAGGAGCCCAGCAAGCTCTGTTTTGAAAGAGACATTAAGAACATGTCCAAAGCAGTGTCTACAGCTGAGTTCAAGTGCTGCATTTCCAAGGTCTTTCTCTGGGAAGGAAGTGGTGAT
The DNA here is from genome assembly GCA_013398855.1 of Mohoua ochrocephala. NCBI lineage: Eukaryota > Metazoa > Chordata > Aves > Passeriformes > Acanthizidae > Mohoua > Mohoua ochrocephala. The sequence goes on along the minus strand of VZTA01016264.1, from coordinate 156,570 downwards.
TGATACCGATGCCTGTACACATTAATCGAAGTGGGTGTTTTCTCCACTGCCTATTCCAACAACACCTCTGACACCGTTCCCAGTCAGCCTCCCGAGGCTCACAGCAGATGTTTGTTTGATGGCCTCTCATCCCCACTGTTATTTGGAAAGTCCATTTGGAAATAACAGCTCTATTTCCAACCGCAGAAAGCCGAGGCAACATTATCAAAATCATTTACCCTGGGCAATCCAAATGGGAGCCCTGAGGGGGAAGAATATGCAACCACCACATCCATTAGAACTATTTTGGGAAAGTGCTAGGAAATGAATGTGTTCGTGTTCTGAAGATCCCTTTGTCTCTCCTTCCCAACCCTGCTAATGTATTTGCAGTGCTGCTGGGTGTCCAAACACGCAAACGCTGGGTGTTCTTAGTGTTGTGTCGTCGTAGCTGCTGCTGTGGTGTTTCATTCAGTAAGGCTGCTTCAGTGTGTTGGAATAGGAAAGTGGTTTAAAACATGATGTTGGTCTGGTTTTAATGGTCTGTTAAGATAACCCCACTCTTTTCAGAGTGCCTGAAACTGTGCCTGAAACTGAAGCCAGTGAGAACTGTATTTGAACAAATATCTAATAAACAGGGGACTGACATGGTTTCCTTGATCATCACGAAGAAAGATTTTAGGTACCAGAGGCTCTCCATTTCATTTGATGTCTGAGTCACTGGCTCAAGCTAAGCAGTCATTTAACCTTGACACAGCTCAGTTTAAACTCGCCTGTGTAAGAGGGAGAAAAATGGTTCAGCGGGGGACTTTAATGTGCTTTCAACACAACTTGACCTTGTCTCCACCTGTGTGACCTGTGAAAGTCAGGGTGCTGTCAGCTGGACCACAACTTCAGCATAGCTGTGCTGTCAAGAGAGAGCTGATCCCTAACAGTATTTGGCTCTTAAATGCTGCCTTTCAGCCAAAGTGTTTCTCCGTGACCAGTAAGATTCATTAGGGTTGGTCAAAGACTTGCTCTCCTCTTGTTGTTGATTCTTTATTCCACAAAACTGAAATAAGGTTTCAGGGAAGGAAGAGAGTTTTTATTTTTCCCTTGGACTGCATTGAAAAGCTTTAGATTTTCATTGCCAAAAATGAGAAATAATAATAATAATAATAAAAAAATCTGGCTTGTGTGATTTTTTTATTACAAACAGCCCAAACATTTATACATAAATAGGAATTTTCTTGCAAACAGCATCTGTTCTACCCAAGGTTTCTTTTAGGCTCCATAAGCTTTCAGGGCAGCTCTAATTCTTATTTCTGCCATATCAATAGGACATCTGGGGCTCAGACAAATGGGGTCTGGTGGCAGAGCCCCAAAGTGTCCTGTTCCCTGACATCCACTCTCATGACTGACGCTGTTGTCCGTTCCCATCCCTCTGCAGGAAGAATGACATTCATCAGTGCTCCCAAGACAGCTCCAGTATTGGGAATAGTCTTCATCCTCGGAACAGAGAACCAGCCTGATCATGGTATATCTGCTGAAAAGTGCTGATGCTCTTTGGTTTTAAACATCTTCTGGAAGGATTTTGCTGCAGACCAAGCTGTTGAGACTGTGAGGAATGCCATTTATTATTAATCGTGTGTCTCTCTTCTGCTGCTGTCTACCCAACACTTCCTTTAAGAAGGGAGGCAGAGGAGAGGGAAATGTAAATGATGTTACTGAAGCCTTCCTGTCCCCCATCAGAGAGACGGCACTTGGCAATCAGAGTCCTTTTCACACAAAGAGTCACTGGGCATTTTAAATAGCAGTTGGGCCTAACTGGAACACATCAAGCTCCAGTACCTGTGTAAACATTAGACCCTGTCTGCCTATTGTACAAATTTCCTCTTTGGGGGGCACCAGGAAGGGTCTATTTTCATACTCTCTCCTGCTGCTTTACCCACCCTGGGTTTTCCATAAAAGTGTATTTTGTGCTTTGAGGTGATGTATTGCTGTGGCTTCCTCAGCCTCATTTGAATCAGGATTTGAATAATTGGATTTCCAATCTTTTCTTCCTATTTGCACTGCTGTTATATGCAAGCAGCTTTTGTAGGACACGGGGCCTGTCGTCGCTAGGAAAGAACATATTTTGAATACGAAAATCTCTAATTTAGCAAATAGTGTTAATTTACAAGGATTACAGGTTTTGGATTGTTGCTGGTTAGTGAATGCAGCCGGGGAAAGATGAGTGCTCCAAAAAAACGGAGACAGCTGTTCTTAATGTGTGTGTTTTTAGTGTGACTTGCCAGCAAGCTGTGCCAGCTCATTATTGTACATAATGTGATATATACATGGTAATATATATACCTTAATACTTTTGCCTCAGGAATATTGACTAAAGACTTCCCTTTCTCTTTGACTGGTAATCTCTACATATATTTTCCACAGGTTCCAAGGCTTGTTATTCCGCCTCTTCCTGATTTATTGAACCAATGTAAAGCTTCAAGTGTCTGCGCCGTGTTACGGATGAATTTCATTAAAAATCGCAAGGATAAGTTTAATTTGATATGATCAGTGGGAGACCAGGTGCCACAGGAGAAAATGTACTGCAGGGATTTGCATGAGTATATGGCAGTCACAAAAACATTTCTTTGCATCAGATGTGATGCTGTTTTCACCTGAGGAAGTGGGACCTTAGAAGAAATGTGAGGAACCAGGTTCCACCGTGTTGTTAGGAACCGGGAAAGTGCTTGGATCTCAAAAGAGAAGTCACAGGCCAGAGGTGGGTTCAGGGTGCCCTATTTGAACATGTGCAGACAGGAGGCAGGTCAGGTAGGGCTGGCACTGCTCCTTCAAGGAAAGACAGGAATGGTCCAAGCAGAGTTTCAGAACAATTGTCTGGGTGCAGCAGTCCCTTCCACTAGAAAACACCAAGCTGCTTTCAGGAGAGTGTGCCTCAGTCCCTTAACTCCTTCAGAAAATGGCTTCTTTAGCTAATTCTAGCTTCCTGTTTGGTTTAGACTCTAAAGTTTGGGCATGTTCCCTTTTCTCTTAGGAAACGTCTGTGAAGGTATCCACAAACTTCATCATCCCTCTGTGCATTCTCGGCCTATTTAAAGGGACTGGAGCAAAGAAAAAGAAAAGGTAACAATTTAGAATTTAGTAATCCTGGAGGTGTATTGAGAGACTAATCTGGACTGCAGTCATCCATCCTCCCTTGCTGTTGAATTAACTCAGTGTATGTACCCGGTGCATATAACAAATAATGAGAGCTCCTGCTGAACTCACAAACAGCTGCTGAGAAGCCTCCAGGTTGTTCCCAGTGCCAATATGCATCATGCCAGGGAATGTTCTGTGGTGTAATTGTACATCACAGAGCTTCCCTGTAGGACCACGGTGCCTGGCTCTACTCTGTTTCCTTTAAAAATACAAACCGTGGATTCATGTTTTTGTAGCATAACAGGCACTCCCGCCTGGGTCTTGGAAATGCAAGGGCTGCAAGTGAACGCTGATGTAAGAGGCACACAGCCTCCAAAAATAATTTTCCTGTGCATTTGGGCTCTTCTTATTGCAATGACGAGATCTTAGGCTTTTTTTGGACACCTTTCCCTGAGGACTTGTGAGCCTTGGGAACACCTGAATAGCACAGGAAATAAGGAACCTGTGTGTGCTCTCCGAGCCTGGGCTCAATCTTTGCAGCTGGTTCTGTCAGGAGAGGCTGGGCAAGAGCAGGGGCTTGTGAGCCTTGAGCAATGCCTGCTGCTGTTTTGAAGTTAAATGTAGTTGTCAATACACTTTGGGAATGACACTGATGCATGGGCATGGCATGGAAGTGAGGATTGAGAAAATGAAAGGTATCAATGGGTTTGTGCTGTGTTGTTAATCACCTAGCAAGCAGTACAGCCTAAGGAGTGCCTGTAACTTGTACAGGCACTAGCATGGTGTCAGGGTCTTTCAGGTGAGAACAACCAGGAGAGCATGGTGATAACATGATATGCTGGACTGGGTTGGTTTTGTTTGCTGGGATTTTGTTTGTTTGTTTGTTTGATGTCTTTTTTGTTGTTGTTGGTGGTGGTTTTTTAAATTTATTTTTTTAGGTTTGAGGGTAGGTTTTGTTTGTTTATTTTGTTTTGTTTTTTTTTTTTCTCTCTTTCTTTTTAATGACGATTGATTATCTATTTATTGCCTCATCTGGAAGGCATTTATAATGATCACTGTCAATATTTATGATGAAATAAAGCACTCTAAAATGTGTTTTCACTGAGACTGTTTTTCACCTGGCATTAATTCACTGAGTGCATAATACAGTCAGATGTGTTAGCCAAGAATAAACTCAGGCCCCAGTGTAGGGCTAAGGATGTTTAATGTATCTTGACAGTCATTAAGTAGTTGGTAAAGGACTAGCAATGAATTCATTATTCTCCTTATGAATCAATTCCTATTTATAGCAAACTATCAAAAATTCCACATTATAATATGGAGATTGAGATCATACATAATGGTTCTTTCACCAGAGGCAGCCATGAAAGGACTGGTGAGACTAGAACAAATTACAGTTAATGATAGACTCTTTCTCAGAGAATTAAACACTTTAATTGGTCAATCAGGTTGGGCATTTGAGAAAGGAAGACTTGCAATTATTTGAAAGCCTGCCTGCTGTACTTTGGCAGCCTTCTGGGCCTCTGGCAGTTTTTCACCAGGATTTAGATCTGTCATCGTGTTCTAATCCTCACAGCTACACCTAGCCAAGAATGAAAGCTGCTTCTTGACCTCGTGGGGTTTTGGGGTTCCTTTGGAGGAAGGAAGCTGGTAGATCAAGATTTTGGTATTGATGGGCTGCTGTCTTGGGGTACGATTCATTCTCGAGTTCCGTGCATCAGCTGGAGTGTCTTTTGAAGGCTGAAGTGAGATGTGATACCCAGATCGTTCTGCTTAAGGGTGAATTTCACCTTCTCTGCAAAGACGTGAGGCAGTGGCCTCGTGAAAACTCAGTTCCTTGTGAGTTTTGCTGCAGCGCTGAAGTCAGGGACGTCAGGGTGGCGGCACTCGCTAGCAGTGCTTGAAGACATAGGCTTATTTTTATATATTCTTATTTTTCAGGCGAGAGTAAGCTTGCATCTTGCATTTAATTCACAAGAGATCACTGAACATTAGCTGAAGACCCAGTATGTGCAACCAACTTCATTACATGTGTTCCTGGGGAAAACCTTTCTCCACTCTACCTCAGCTGGCCTCCAGTTAAACATCAAGATAACTCCACGCAGTGTTCTGCCTTGCAAGTTCAGTTTGTCATTTGTTCAGAGAAGAGTTTCTCTCTCAATCTGTGTTTTACCAGCCTGCTCTCTGCACTGCCCTGGTTCTCTAGGCTTTGAGGTGCTAGTGTTGTGTTGCGACTGCTTTTAACAGCCCGTGTTACAGCATCTGTAACAAAGCACCATTGTGCAGGTTTCTGGGTGTCCCATATGAATCAATGAGCTGGAGCAGCTGTTCTACATCAGAGAAAGCTCTGCCTTCTCTCCTCTGGAGAGTTTCATATTAGAAGTGAGGTAGGGTTTTGTTCAAAGAGAAACAAGACTCTACCTTGCAGCAGAGAGCAGTCCTCGCTTGATGATTGTGGGGAACACGATGTGCTTTAGGCCTGGCTAGTCACTGCTAGCCACGATTGCACGACACCAGTGAAAGTTCATGTTGCAGGCTTTGTGCTGTGCTTGTTCAGAGAGCTTAATAAGTGTGCTTTTGAAGCACAAGGGAAACTTAGCTTTTCCCCACGTGGGAAGGAAGAACAAGAGAGGGTTGCTTTGGGGACACCACAGAAGTGTCTGTGCTGAGCCAAGCAGTCTCATCCTTACTCGGGGTCACAGCCCAGTCTCCAGCTTTGGATTAGGGGGCATAGGGCTGTTTTAGGCCAAGCACGGAAGGCTGCAGCAAAGTGATGCAATGGAATGTAAAACTGCACAGCTTGGATAGTTTAGGTGTCAGGAGAGAAAGGGGAGCTGGGCCTTGCACCCCATCAGTCACACGACTTGCCATGGTGGGGCCGGGGCTGAGGCGCTGTGAAGGCACCAGGTGTTGTCCTGGTAGCTTAACTTTCCTATGTTATCCTCTGGGATTGATGAGTAGCCACACATCCTCACTTTCCCTGGGCAGATGAGTCCTTCATCCAGCACTCAAACCATTTAGAGAATGAGGTGTTTGTGGGTCCTGACAAAAAGCAGTCACCTATGGCCAGCGGAGAAAAGCCATCAGCGGCCCCGACAAAACCCCGGAGAAAACCTGTACCAAACCAGCTTTGTTCTCTGCTGCCTTTTACAGAGGACAACCCACTGTTTCCTACAGGCTGTCATTTCTTTCCTCCCCATACAGAGAAGCCTTCTTTCAGCTAAGCAGAACAATGTTGAGGGCGGGTCCTCCCCAAACCATGCCAGGAGCACACCCTGAGGTGATAAAGGTGGCTGTAGCATGGCTGCAGTCACACCGGTGGCAGCAGCTCTCAGGGAGTGAGGGGGACTTCTTGTCGGGGATAAACTCGTGTCCCTACATGAGAGAAATCCCAGCCCATCACTGGATAAAGCTGGATTTTGTGCGTACTTAGGGTGGAGGAGCTCTGGCGAGCAATGGAGGTGCTGCAACCTCTCTCAGGGAAGGTGGCAGGAAACCTGTGGAGGCTGAGGGATTGAAGGGGAGCTTCCGTGCTGCTGGGTTTTGCCAGGAGAAGAGTGTAGGCAGCAAAATAGGGACATCGTGATGCCTTGAAGGAGGTAAAAAACCAGCCTTGTGAATGCTGAAACAGAACAAGGACCACTGACCAGCTGAAGAGCCCCGTGTCCGCCTTTGCCCAGACCCTGAGTCAGCCACGTTGCCCTTGAAATCCAGCTGGTTGTCTGCTTGCCGACCAATCTGGGTCTCCTGAAGAAGGAATCCTCCTCCTCTGCCTCTTCCCAGAGAGCAGCTACAGCTGCCCCGTGTCCCTGGAGCCCTCTTTCCCAGTGGGAAGTGCAGGCAGCAGCCTGGCAGTGCAAACAAGCAGTGGTCAGCAGGGCTGTGCCATTGCCCCCAGCAGTGCTGCCCCGTGTAAGCCTCTGCTTTGCTCCAGCCTTTAATTCCAGTCCCTTTGGGAGCTCAGGTTTGCTTAGGTACAAGAGAGTTTGTTGAAATTCGCCACAGCCTGTTCGCCGAACGCATTACAAATATTATTAAATGAAATGTAAATGCTTTGGAAATACAAATGCCAGCCGGTGTTTTTATCTCTCCTGCTTTGCTTCGGCATGCAGGGGAGGGGAGCTGGCTCACGGTGGGGTTCTCAGGAGTCTCCAAGCTTTTAGTGTTCTGGCATTTAATACCCATAACCACACTTCTCATATTCAGCTGGCAAATTGGCCCTGCACCAGGGGAGCCCATGTTTATTCAAAATATCCCAGCCTTGCTCGTTATTGTGACAAATCCATACTCCAGGCTTGCTGCCAGCTTGAAAGACTGGGTTCCTGATCAGCAAACTTTGACGACAATCAATTCAATATAACTTGCTATATTAGCAGATGAAGTGGGAATGAGCCCCAGGGAGATGAAAAGCCAGCAGAACTTCTGTTAACAATTAGGCAAAACTGCTGCCTTCACGTGTGCATTTGCATGAGCAAAAAAGCTTTTTGATGCACTGGGCCTTCACCTTCTGTCCTTCCTCTGTAAGAGGTGCACGTCACCTAACGACTCTGACCTTCCGGCTTTGCCTCTTAGGAATATGTCACTGCTGTACCTCAGGATATGTTTGAGAACTCCTTGCTTTTTCCCTGTGAAACACAAATCCTTCTGTGGGCTTTAGAAAGCAAATTATTTGTTGAACCGTTCTATGTCTTCAGAAAGTACAGGAGCCTCCACAAGGTCATGCCGGTCTCAGTTTCATACTGTGCTGGAAAATGGAGGGGTGTCCAGGTGAATTGTTTTCAGAGGTCTCGCGTGTTTTGAACTTGTTCTCCTCATTGTATTTGTCTCTTCTCATCCCTTTTTGCTGTGAGTTCACTGTTTTTCCTGCCCAGCTGGAAGCAGTTCCCCGCAGATGTCCATTGCCATGCAATGAATCCCGGTAAAGAAAACGTTATATTGTCTTCTTCTTCCCCACTGTGGCAAGCAGGAAGTTTGGCAGATGATGTTTCCTGACAGGAAGCTGATGCAGGGCATAGGAATCTCTGTTATCTCAAAAAAATCACCGAGCAATGCAATTTAACATGAAACTACTTTGATGTGATCGACTCCAATTGTTATTCATAGCTTGGTCTCACATTTGCATTGTTATCTAGGAATGAAATTGTCACATCTCTGTCCCATGGAAGATTTGTGATTGCCTTGCAAGCTGGAGAGTCAATTTAAATCGGAGGCCCCAGTTAATAATGTACAAGATAATCAGTTTCACATGGCTGTTCTCAGAGATATTAAGGAAATTATCAGAGAAATACAAATACCATGTGACATGATTAGCGTCATACAGAAGGATTTGAGATCAGCACAGTGTCTTTGGTCTCTACCTGGCAATTATTACTATGATTCCCTGGTTTAATTACATTTATACCTGCAAGATTACAAGATAATTATCCTTGAATTTATTGCAGGAAACTAGAAATTGCATGGTTTGTTAACAACAGACAAGCAGAGTATAATTGGCAAACACGACATGGTTATTTGTGCAACATCTGAGGGCACGTATTATTACTTCAAAGATCCAAGATTGTTGTGTGAGAGGCAAGCGTGAACCCCAGCCAGTTTAGCACCTGGTAATAGGAAAGCAAAACACCAAGGAAAAAAACCTGCATTGTTAAGCAACCTGGCAATTCTCCAGGGCTGGAAGCAAAATCTTAAAAATTAGGGTTTAGAAATGTAGCAATTTTCTACACCCTATTTCCCTTTCTATTTGTGATTTTTTTTGTCTTTTCTGGGCCGGGATGCCAACAACCATTTTTACCTTTTCCATATATTGTAGGCTTGACTAAAAAGTATCTTCTGTGATTGCAGCCAGCTGGCCTTTAATGACCTGAGCCGTTTCCATGTGAAAGAGAGGGATGTAAATCCGGCCACCTTACTCTTTGAGTTCAGGGGAAGATAACACATCCCGATGGATACGGCCCAGGGCAGAACATGACACACTTGCATGGGGTTTCTTTGCCCTGCTCCTGCCTTTTGCCTCCTGCAGACAGATGCTCTCTCTTTGCTGAGACCCTGCCTAGCACACGGCCTCTCCAAGCTCAGTTAAGCCTTCTGGGCACAGGCAAAGCCTGGAAAGGTTAATAACGATGCAGTGGGAGCCCAGTTAGTGATGGGGATGTTTTTCTCAGTTAATTGGCAGTAGCAGTGAACCGTGTACCCCAGGGCTGCATCCTTCAGACGCTGAGCAGGCAGGTTTTGCTCCGGAGTCAGGGGGCGCTTGGTCCGAGTGACACGGGAAGGATTCAGCTCAGCTCCTGTAGAATCAACAGCCCTGGTGTGGTACAAAAATGTCACTCATTTGAGACTCCAGCCATCGCCTGGGCTGGGGCACCAGCAGTTTTTCTAGGACTTGCCTTGTACCTACTGTGCTTTTCTAGGTAAATACGAAATTCTCGCACGTTGGCTTTTTGTTCCTTGCATACTTATTAAAAAAAAAATTAAAAAATAGAAGATCAAAAGCCTCTTGAAACTCATAAGCCTTTTCCTTGCCAACGAGTCATCTAGAGTTGCCTCCAGGTTTGCTGAATGTCCTGGGACTTCAAGAACATCGAGTAGGGTGTTGAAGTATCCAGTATTGGCATAAACCCGGGCATTTCCACACATCCTGAGCTTTCTGTAGACACCAGGTGTGACTATTCCCTGGTGCTTGTGTGCAGTAACAGCAATTTCACTGTGTGATGGCACTCTGCAGCATTTGGAAAGAATTGTTTTCACAATGGCAGTGTTTCATTTCACCTAGAAACCTCGAAAGAGTTTCAAATATATTTAAGCTTTGTGGCTGGGCACTGACTGGATAAGCAGTTGCACTCCTACTTAAGGGAGAGTACTTAAGGGAAGGGATACCAGGAAAATGAAGAATTTAGTTTGGTACACAGATAGAATAACAGAAATGAAGAATTATTAATTCTTTGCTGTACAAGAACAAGGTTAGAAACAAATTCTCCTACAGCAGAGCTCAGTGGAAGATAAATTATGATTATCTATTACAAAGCAGAGATTTTTTTTTCCAAAAGTGGTTGAAGAAGCCAGATGACTTCTGAGAAAAATGTCTCCTTATTTGAAAACAATTTTGTTTTTTTCCTTCAGAAAAAAGAAGCATAATAGGGATTTAATCAAACCCTACCTAGTGAACTTTGCTTGCCTCTGTAGCACCTTCAGCATCTGAATCATTCCTTTGGTTGGACATTCTATATAGCAATGGGCTGCCTTACCTGGCACAGGTGTCTTTTTGCAGCGTGTGTTCAACCACGCCACTGAAATTGGGAAAGATCTTGGGCCAAAATCTGTGATCCTCAGGCTAACATTTTACGTANTTTCTTTGCTGTTTTTTTTTTTTTTTTTTTTTTTTTTTTTTTTAATTCCTAAAGTTTCCATTCATTAAAATTAAACAAGCAGCAGTTTTTAATCTCCAGTGACAACGTGTAACTTGTTTATACTGTGACTGTCTCTGTGCTACTTCCCAAATGAAGCGCTTAAGTCTGGTAAGAGAGGACTCAGTCCTTGCTGAATTGAGGCTCGGTGTAACTACATTTCTTCAGAAGCTCACACCGGGGCTGCCACCCTGCAGCAAGCAGTTTGCTTGCCAGAAGTTGAGCCGGGAAGTCAAAAGGCTCCTCCAGAGTCACTTTAGGGACACTGCCCCCCAGCACTGGTTTCAGAGAAGGGGAAAACAATGGCTCATCATCTTTTCAGAGCAAAGGAGCGGTGACTTGAGAGGATCCTAATGCAAACAACGATTTTCCTCTCAGCCAAGTGAGCGCTTCCAGCAGATTTGTTAAGGAACAAAGAAGGGAGGATCTAAGTCTGTTTGCACCCGCTTTGCTTTCTTTTTGTCTCTTTGCACAGTCAAATTGGTGCGTTTTAAAGGAACTGCAAAGACCGCTGCTTTTGCAGCACATCTGTTTTATAAATCATCGAAACTAACCTGCGGGCTAACAAGAGCTGCACAAGGCTCACCGAGGTGAGGGCTGGAAAGGCTTCCTGAGTGACATCCCGCTGTCACCCACACAGGATGCAAAAGGCACTGGGAGAAGCAGGGGTGCAGGAAGGTGACAGAGAGCAGCTTGTCCTGCCCCTTGCCACCATGACAGACCCAGGTTAGGGTATCTGAGAGATAAAGCAACACTGGTCACACAAAATTTCAGTGCCTGCTCCACTCCCACTTCCCAATGCTGGCGATTTGTGCTTTCACATTATTCACTAGAACTGATTCCTTAAAAAATCCAAACACAAACCCCAAACCACATCCACAGACAAAACCAACATCAGTTTATTTCTCCTAATCTCCCTTCCCAAACATCAGGCACAAGAAAGACCTTTTCCAGCGACTGAAATTACAGGACCAAGTACTGCAACTCCAACACCAGGTGGAAATTCAAAGAGGTAATTGCTTACAGGCCCAAAAAGTAACCTTGCCCTTAAAACAGGCATCTTCAGTGCCTCCCGATCATGCTGTTGTTGCCACAGAGCTGACTTCCCTTCAAAAGCAGACGAGCACTGACTAATGGAACTGAACTGCTGCAGTGGTGCTAGAGAGTGTTTGAGTGGCCACACCATTAAACGCTGAGGTACAAAACCCTCCCCAGAGTGCCCAATTTCGCTCGAGGCTTTCTCACCAGTTTTGTCAGCTGCATCCCTGCGCTGCCGGGTCTCACCAAGCCATCCTTGGTGCTGAGTGGCCCCAACTCAGCCCTTGTGCCTAATTGCTAAACAGCCACACCTGTTGAGGCACCTGGTAGAGATTTATTTCCCCTCCCTTGTACTTGGCCAGGCAGTGTTGTCTTTGAGGCAGAGAGTGTCAGCAGCCTTTGTCTGGTCCCGGAGCTTGGTTGTGATGTGAAGCTGCCTTTTTTTGGACGTTTTCTCTGTGAGTATGTCACATTTTAATAACACTGGTGATATAAGATATGGAGTGATTTTGCCTGAATGTAAAGTTGCTCATACTTTGTACTTTTGTGCTTACTTGCAGAGGTGTATTTGTGTAGTGAGTAGGTGCTGTTGCCTTGTGTCAGAGGGCATGTGCTGACACTCCTGAATTTTGTTCATGAGTGACTTGCCATGGGTCCTTTACAAGAAGGAGATGTAAATAAGCTTTGAATAAATATCTTTTGAATAGACATAGTTCAAGATGGCTTAACACTACGTGTAGAATTCAGCTTCGGTTGAGGGGCATGTGTGCTCTTACTGCAGGAAGGAGGAAAATTTTCAGGGCTGGGGGGAAGTGTTGCTCTCTAGATCTAGGCCCTTTCATCCAAGGGCACTTCTCTAGCTGCTTTTCTGGAGTTCTCAGAGTGCTAAGGAAGCCACGGCTCCAGTGGCTGCCCTAGGCATGCAGCTCTGCCTCTCTGTGAACTTAAACAAACTCTTTTACTCTGTGCATTGCCGTCTGAAAGGAAGAAACTGAAACTGCCGTTCTGGTGCTTTGATGTTCCTTCACTGCTAAAATGTGCACTTAAAGAGCCTTAGCACTTTCTTCTTCTCGGGAGTGGGTTGCTTGTGGCTCTATTTCTTTTAATAAATCGAGTGGCCCAATAGGAACTGACTTGCAGCACTAAATAGCTGTTGCTTAGGACCTGAAATCCACAGTATGTGTATTTTGGGCTACTCTTAGCCTCATCCAGCAGGCTGAACGTCCATTAGCAAATGGAGCTGATCATTCTGTTCAGCTGCACTTGAAAGGAATCTTCTCTGTGTGCTCTCAGCCTCTCTGTGTTATCAGCTAATGCCACAGCGAGTGGGGTGATAGGAAACCTGCTTTTTTGGGAGCATGTCTTCTGTTCTGGCCACATCTAATATAGATTGGCCTTTATGGCCAGCATGAAGCATTACTTCCCTGGAGCCCACCTGCTGATGGGGGTAAAATAATGCTGGACTTTGAGCTGGTAAAAGGTGAAAATCCCTTTTTCACTCATTGATTTAAAATGTCTGCAGGCCCCTGTGTCTGTAGTGGGCTTGACTGCAGTGGTTGCTAAGGGAAGAGCGGGTGTTCTCTCTGAAGAAAATGAGAAAGCAAATTGTTTGAACAACCTGAAGTGTGCAGGCAGAAAAACCCAATGTAGGATGGTGGTGTATTCAGTCATTTAGTTTGGAAGGTGATGTGATGCTTAATTAATTAGTGTTTGCTAAGTGTTTTAAAATTCTGTGAAGAAGTTACCTGAGATTTGTAGAGCTTGCTAATGGCCTTATGCTGTAAGCTTTCGGGGCTAGATTATTATTTAAAGTGAGTGCTAGAGCTGTTTCATTAAAGGGTCTGTCAGCACTGACGTTACTGAAAAGTGTTCCTGGTGAGCATGGTGGGAATGCTTCCACCTGGACTGATGACTTCCCACCCCACAGGACTGCGGGGTGTTTAAGCTCTTGCTAGTCCTGGAACTGCCTTTATCAGTCTAGTGAATGAGAAGAACTTCTTCCCCACTGAGATTTTTGGTTGTGGTCAGTTAACTTGCTCCAGCTGAGGCACAGGAGCTGAAGGTGAAGGGACAATAGGAGAGGATGAAGAGAGTCGAGATGATGTAGTATTGGTTTTTGTTTGGCTTGCTTGTTTGGTTTTTTTTGATAAAATACACACAAGAATGAAATCCTGGGGTCAAGGGGAAATGAAAGAGAGGTCTTTGGAATGTCACCAAGTCAAGCTGCAAATGCTGTGACAAAAACTGAGTACTTGGAACTATTTTGGTTGGAATGCGTGTTGCCAGGTTCAGGTTTTCCAGGCTTCCTCCTGAAACCTCAGGGTTAACTTTTCCATTTAGTCTGCTTTTGTTTTTCTGATGAAACCACTAAAATAACAATTTGGCAAGAGAAATCTTTCCTGTGCATGAATTCAGAAAGAACAAGCAAAGCATAAATTAGCATTTGCATTAGAGAGACACTCGAGAGAATGGCGTCAAAGTCACAAGACAAAAAGCCTTGTGTGTGTGTTTTGGTGGTCACCTTGCTGATCCATAAGACACTCTTGACACTGACAATGAAAGCCCAACAAAAGGAGAAGGAGTGGTTCTATGTTTAGGTTTCTGACTTTGCCCTCTAGAGACCTGAGTATTTCCCTCCATCTCTTTATCCTTGGGCAAGCAAGAACAGCTTTAGAGCACAGCTGGGAAGGGAAAAGCCAATTGTGAGGCCATGAGTTCTCATTAGTAGGTGAATATTGATGACTTCTGCAAGAAATGAAGGTCATGGAAAGCTGTGTTGACACGAGTGTTTTGTAAGCTGTTTTTAAAACACCATCGACGTCTTGGGAGCAGCTATGGCTCTGCTTTCCCCTTGTGCCTGGGTGTGTGGCAGGGACTGACTTAGCCAGGAGACAGTGTGAGTTCTTGTGCCCTGTATGTAGGATGTCTCGGTTTTCTGCCTAAAAGTGAGCTACTCCTTGACTTGGATGGTTGCAAACTGAAATAAGGTGTTTGGATGCTCTGGTAATGGCTGTCACTTTGGTTCCTTGTGTACTCGGACAAGAGGCTGCTGGGAGGAAAATGTAAATATTTCTTATTTCTTGTGTCAGGGGAGGCTTTTATTTTAAAATAAGTTCATTTGCCTTTTAGGCTTACTCTGGCACAGCCTATGCACTGTTTCCTTTTATTTATTTTTATAGCACTTCACTTTTGGAGACTCTCTACGGGAACAGTGCAGGAGTCATGTCAGTAACTGCTTAGGGGCTTTTTGGGGTTTTTTTTGTGTGTGGCTTGTTTTGTGTTTGAGAACTCTTAATATTGCACAAGGTGAGATGAGAGCAGAACTTGTTGATTAGGAAACCTGTTGTTTTCCAGTAATGGGCAGATAGGAATTCTGTTTCTGTATGCACACTGCAAAGGAGCTGATGCAGAGTGAGAAGGCTCCAGCCTCCCCTCAGAGGCACAGGACCTGTGCTAGTGCCAAAAGCAGGAGCGTTGACTTTAACTTAATGGTCTGAATGGGAACAGCAAAGGCAGTGATCAGCATTTGCTGGGTTTAATACCTTGTACAAACACAGGGATATTAAAAGTACATAGAATAAAGAAACTGACAGAAGACTACCGGAGTCTTCCTTCAGACAGGGGATACAAGATGAGTCTCGCTGTTCCTTGGTGTTGTCTTATCACTACAAACAGCCCTGGGAAGTCACCAGTTCAGCTCTCGTGAACACAGGACACCTTCATTCTGCTCTTCCACATCCTCTGTGGTAAAACCCATCAGTGACTGACTGGTTTCACTCCAGATACCTGCAGGTGTAGAAACAAGGAGAACATGACTTCAGGCTGTGTGCAGAGTGAAGCGGCAGCACATCTGCTGAAGGGAAGAGCTGATTGTTAAAGCTAATGCTGCAAGCTGCTAGACAAAATGGGATTGGTCTTTTGCAATACGCTGCATGTGAAAGTGGAATGCAGAAAAATGGGGGAGGTTGGGGTTCTGTGGGGTTTTTTTGTGGTTGTTTCTTTCCTCCCCCCACCTTCTGTTGTGGACTTGGGTAGGAGCTGGCTCTGGCAGAGCCAGAGGATTTCTTTCATCAGTAGTATAAGCCTGTTTCCATAAGGTGTTTCACCTCCCTGTGACCCTTTCCTCTCCCTCTCCACCTCTTTTGGCATTTCCACAATACAACACAAAAGCAGAAGCACAATTTTGTCCCTGGAGTCTGTCATTCTGCATTGAGGCAGAAGTATAGTTCTGAGACAACAAACCCTGCTGCCTGTGACCTGTTCAGGTGTTTTATCCTTTCCCAGTGGAAGCGTTCAGGGGAGTGAGGCTGGGGACTGCCTGCCACCTTGGAATGGGTCAACAAGGATGTGGTTGCCTGGTGGGAGGTGTTCCAAATCCAAGGTGCTTGCTCTGTGTGGAGGAGGACAAAGCCCTTTGAGAGGAGCAATGAGAAATGGAAGGTTCTCAGTGACAGAAACAAAATTACTTGAGAGGAAGAGCAGCCCGGTGCACAGGGATTGTGGCCATTAACAGCAAGCCCAGTGGAGCCCTGGCAAAGCAAATAGCAGGGCACGGCTGCCTCAACCATCCCTGCTGTCCCTCTGTCCTGAGGAGCAAAAACCCCTGGATGGCCGCCAGGACAAAGTTTTGGCACCTGCACCAGGTTGACACAAAGTCCTGGCTGCTTTGCAGCTGGAGGCGGGGGGTGAGCAGGGCAGGGTGGGATTTGCTTATTTTCTGTCTTTTCTTCAGTTGGTTTTCTTGGCCGTTCCTATGCATGTATAAACATTTCCTCCCTGTGTTCCCCTGCCTTTGTTGTTTCCCCTGGTGAATTGATGTTGCTGTTATTGAATGATGATGGGGTTTTTTCCTCTTCTTTTTATTTTCAAACACGAAGCGAGGTGAATTAATGTGTGGGTGGAAAATGCCACAGGCAAGAAGTGTTTCCCTTGGCATGAAGGGGAAGATCTTTGCCAATCTTCCTGAAGTCCTGTGTTGCTGGCTGAACTGTTCCTGTACCAAGCAGAGATGGACACAGATCAAAGCATATTGTGTTCTGTGCATGAGGGCCATGGCCAGAGCTGAAGTTTGATTTTTTTTAAAAATGTATTTATTGCCTCTGCTGGCCCCTCATTCTGTAATGGCAGCACCTAGGGCTCTAGATCTGGATGCTGGGAGGTGTTCTGGATCCAAACCTCACAGACTTGGCTGCAGCAGTAACTGAGGTCACTCTGATGAGGAGTTTACTCGCTCTTCTGCCTCCCCACAGCAGCTCTTGATGTATTAAGCAGGCTGCTGGAACCGGAGCCATGTGCATGATGTAACTGCCCAGCACATGTTGAGGAGCTCTGGGAATCTCATCAGCCAGAAAGTTTGAGCATGCCCTCTCCTGTGCTGACGCTGTTTTCCCCCTAGCCCTTCCTTGCAGAGGTGGGATTAGCTTCTGACACTACACAGAGCATTTAGGCTGTCTCCGAATCCCTGCTGGTGCTTGCTCTTGCTCCAGAAGAGTGTTTCCATCTGAAGCACAAACTATTACCTGCAGTTTAGCCCCAGCTAAAGCTCTGAGGCAGCAGGAAAGAGCAATGATTCACCTCAGCCAGCGACTCCATATAATTCATATCATATGTATTTGTGTGTCACAATAATGAGCACAATTGCTTTTCGGTGGAGTAGAATTTCCACTCTTCAGCAACCATAAATATTGCACAGATTTTTTTTTTTTTCTGTATAAAACAAATAGCCAGTGCTTGTTATTAAAAGATAATTCTTGTAGTGTTAATATCTGGTATTGCTGCATAAACAAAGATGCTTTTATGTGAATGAAAGGTTAGCTAAGAACTCCCAATTTTTCCCCCTCTTTTTTTTTTTTTTTTTTTTTTAATTTAATCCTACATCTATTTTGATGGTTGGTTGTTTTTTTTTTTCTCCTCACATGTTTCCACAACCTATTGTGAGAAGAAGACTGTGTAGTTTGCACCTCTGTACAGAAATGATGGGTGACGTGTGAGATAATTTTTGGAAAAGTAGTGGAATATTAAGACTGATGTGTGTGGTGACAAGCCACCTCTTCATCTAAAAAACAAGCAATGCTGCACAGGACAGGGCTATGGGGAACAAAAGCATTTTTAAGGACTGGGGTGAAAGCCTACTGCTGACTTGTAGGTGATGAGTTGAAAGGTGTGGTCTGAACAGTTTTACATCATTTTCGTGTGTCTGCATTTACTCCTTGGGAAGCAGTAGGTTGCAACTGAAACATTTTCTTTTGTTGGCTTGAAAAGTATGGTAAACTTACTGCTAGGTTTTTTTTCCTCCTGCTTTCATTTTTTTTGCCCACAGCAGTTTGTAATTGAGTCTAACAAGGAACATAGGTAAGTTATAGGTTCCTCTCTTAAAACCAGGCCTAGCAATCAGATAATTGGTTCCTTTCAGCAGACACGTGGCTCCAGAACCTAAGCAGGGTGGGGTTTTGTGGTAAATAAATGCTATATGGACACGTTCTTTAACAGTCTGTCCCCAAGACTCTCTCCATTTATCTCTTGAAATACGAAAGATGCCAGCGTGAGAATGGGGCTTGTGTGGTCAGAAGCTCTTTCCTTCCACCTCGAAGGAAACCTCCGGCACCTGAGTGATGCAAACCTGGATTTAATGGCTGAGGATCAGAAAACCTGAGAAGCCAATGGAGCAGAGGCGAAATTAATTGGAGGCTGGGCTGTAGCAGCCTCCCATCAGAATCGGAGCCTCTAATGTGTAACATGTGTTCCTGCTTTCATTTGTCTGCTTTACAAGAGCTAATACACAGCGTTTTCAGGGTTCACAAGGGGGCTTTTCTCCCTCTAGGCTATTAGCTGCAGTAACGGCTTATTTAGAAAGTTAAGACTTTCTCCCAGCTGGGGGAAAACACGGCCCTAAAGGAGAGGAGAGGGGGAGGAAGAGGAGAAAACGGAGTATTTTGTTTAAGCAACTTACCAATACAATGCCAGAGGAAATGAATCAGAAGAGAGTGATTTCTGCAAGCGCGTATTTTTTTTTTTTGCTTTTTGAAAACAAAGAAGTTTAAATCCTGGCCTCTCGAGAGCCAATAGGGCCCATGTTTAACTTAGGATGGCAATATGGGGTCCTGGTTCCGTTGCTATGGGCAGAGGAAGGTATTTCCAGAAGACCAAAGGCTTGTTAGCTCGGCTTCTATCTTTTACAACCTTCTAGGGGCACTTCCCAGAATTGTTTTGTTTGTTTAGGGGTTTTTTTTTGTGTTGTTTTAGTTGGGTTTTTATTCCCATGAGGAATAACCTCCTTCTTCCTTACCTCACACCTGAAAAGCATGTGGCTCTCTTCTAATGTCATCTTCCACAGAGAATGAGGTCATCTGCACCTCACGCAGTGTGGGCTTGTCCTGCTGGCACTTGGCACGATCCCCCGGTTCCTTCCTGCTGCGGACTTATCCCAGCTCTGGGGAGTCTTAACACAGCCCTAAGCTCTGCCCCACCAAGGAGCTCTAAGGGACCATCTGGCAGGCAGGGACTCTGGAAGAATGTAAATAGACCCCTGCTTTTCTTGGACTTGCCCTTTTTTTGAGGAGGTATGAGGAGGTTTCCTTCCTCTCCGTTTCCTCTGTTAGCGTGGGTCGCTCCTTTGGAGAAGGCAGAATGGGAGGATGTGCTCCCAGCCCCACACCCAGGGAGGCTTGGAGCAGTCTGCCTCTGCGTGTATGGTCTGTAGATTATTAATATCCATTTGTGGGCAGATTGTTGGTGTGGTTTTGTCTGTGTGCGTTTCCAAACCATCCTGGCCCTTTTCTAAGGGTGGTTTCCTGGAACAAGCCCTCTGTGGGCTTTGAGTGGCTGATTCATGACTGCTATCCTTAGACTAGGACTGCTGGGTGAGAGGGGTGTTTAATCTTGGCCTTTCACACTGACTGACAGCTGTTTCACGCCTCTGGTGGTTTCTCACGGCGCTTTCAGTATGTGCTGATGCTGAACTGGAAATACTGCTCTTTTCCCTCTCCATTAGGGCACATGAATAATTGACTATCTGCAGATATTCTGAAACATCAGCTTCCCTTCCTTCCTCCACTCTAAAACCCCTTTTCCCATGTATGCTGGTACTTTCCAGTGGGCTTTTTGTGTATCTTGTGCTGCCCAGCCCATTTATCCATGAGTGGTGACAGCCAGTCAGGGAGCGAAATTCTGCTCTGAACTTCCACAGCCCGTGCCCTACCTGCCTCTCTTGGTGCAGTACTTCCTGGCTCCTGACTGCAGGCCCTTGAAAGCAGCAGTGAAGTGTTTTGAAGCAAGTCTCTGACCTCTCCTCTTGCGTGTTTGGAAGGAGCAGCATTTTCCCCTGCTACAGCACTGGCTGTGGCCAGGCAGGTGTGTGTCCATACACAGCATGCAAGTAGGTCAGGGCAAAGATGTTTTGGATGTTCTACATGATCTTGTTATTCAGGCCAGAACGTGAATTCTTGTGGTTTTTGTCTTGACCTGATGTAATGGAGCAGCCCAACAGGGGCTGGACATGGAGGTGATGGCTGTGACCAAGGGTGATGCCAACAGGGGCTGCGTGAGGCCCTCTGTCCCCAGAGCCCAGCGCTGCAGCACCTGGTGACAATGGGTTGTCCTCTTCTCCCAGGCAGCCAGTGACAGGACAAGAGGGCACAGTCCCAGACTGCACCAGGGGAGGTTCAGGTTGGCCATCAGGAGGAATTTCTTTGCTGAAGAACTGTCAGGCATTGGAACTGGCTTCTCGGGGAGGTGGTGGAGTCACCATCCCTGGAGGTGCTCAAGAAATAATGTGACACTCAGTGCCACGGTCTAATTGACCAGGTGGAAATTGTTCAAAGGTTGGACTCGTTGATCCCGAGGTCTTTTCCAACCTAAATGATTCTGTGACAATGGCAGGATCCACTGGCAGACCTAAACAGGGTAAGATGGTGTGAACCAGGTCTGGGGGAGTCCAGCTGTGAACAGCAGGACGGAGCTACCTTGAGCATTGGTAAGAGAATTATCCAGCGTACAGAATCAGAAATAACCTTATCTGCAGCATGGCTCTGGGGCTTTTTGGGGAGCCATAATGGGGCTGCACACAGATGTGCCAGCACATGGCCCCAGCCAGGGCTGGAGTCCTGGGGCTGAGCTGGACCTGTGGACAGGGGGTCATCGTGTTGGGCCCCCAGGTGAGGCTGGCAAGGCCATAAAGGGCACAGGTGTCCTCAGGGCTCTGAGAGAGAGAGCTCTGTCAGTACAGCTCAGGATTGAGGGGCTTTTTGTTTTTATGAAAAAGCACTAACTGGTCGATGTGCTGTCATAAAGCATAGTTTGCAGTTTCCTTATCCAAGAGAAAGCATAATTATAACCTTGCTAACCAACAGATTTTTTGAAAAATGGCACCAAAACTGCATTGGTCAGAAACCAGTGGAAATAATGGACCAGTGAAGTGTGTGTGTGTGAGAGAGAAATAAAACAGAAGAATGATGTGAGTAATCGGTTGATCTTTTTACAGGATGGCTGAAAATGCATCTTCCAAAATACACAAATTAGAGGAGTCTGAGAAGGCCCAGAAGGGTATTCTATCATTCCAAGCCATGTGTCCCTTGTCTTGCTCTTGTCATATTCTCATGGATTTCTCTTCAGATCCCTGTGTGAGCAGTTGATTAGCAAAGCATCAATTCTGCTATCAAATAAGCGATGCCTCTGAATGCTAATAGACACATCTTCCTTTGAAATATTATTTCTCCTCAAAAGAACCTCAATGAGGAAATCTAAGTGAGAGTTACTGACAAATGATTAGCGTTGTTTTTTGAAATGTTGCCCAAAAAAAATCTTTATATTCTTCTGGTTTTTAGCTTAGCAAAAATATAAGGGATCAAAATAGGACTTTTTAAGGAGGAACTCTCATTAGGGCTGCCTGTGTATGAAGAGGTGTGCTACTGCGTGGAATTGGACCACGATATGAACTCTTTTTAGTCCAGTCTTATAAGACCTTTTGGGTATGGGGGGAAGGGAATAAATTGCAAAGATCTAAGTCCTTGCTTTAACCTATCCCACAGCTGAGCACTGGGGATGTCTGGTCAAGATACAGGAAAGGCCTTTCAAACATACTTTTTCGCAGGTATTTTTAATGTCTCTTTGAAAAATTGTGCTGGATGTGAGCAAGGGTTGCTTCCTGCTGTCAGTTTTATTGTTTCAGCCATGATTAGAAATGCTAAAATACTGTTAAAGAGGTTTCTCAGCCTTAATTCTAGTTGAACCAGAGTTAGGAAATTCTGCACGACTCCTCGGGTGTCCCTGAAACTTCTAGCCCCAAACTGCAGATGCAAGAAGTCTGCATGAGTTATTTTACAACTTGTAGTACATCAATCTTGGAGGATCCCTGAACTCTTTCTGAGAGGCCATAAAAGATAATTATCATCAGGCTTAAGTGCCCTAAACAGACTTGCACTTCCACTGGAAGAAGTACAAGGATCTACAAATGCAAAAAAAAAAGCCTTGAATGAGTGTCTTAAATAACTCTGCCTACAAGGAACTCATCATGCCTTAAGTTTATCCTCAGTCATAACTTACACATGGGGACAGCAGTAGGGCTTAGTTTTGTTTCTTGTCCTGTACCCCTGAGCTGATTCTCTGACTAATTATGATAGTTTTTCCCTCAGTCAGGCATTAATTTTACTTTTTTTCCTCTCTGCCTGGGCACTGAGGTTAATTTCTGCTGCTCTATAAAACTTGTTTTAAATTAGCCAGTAAGTCCTAAAGCTATTGGAGGTGAGAGGGACTCCGTGTGTGTGCCCATCCACATGTGTGGATGTGTTAATAAGCTGCTTAAGCTTCATTTCCTTAAGCAACAAAAGTAACAACCTGAGAAAATCAGGCTAAAAGTTTTTTTGTTTTTTTTTTTTTTTTTTTTAAGGAATAGCTGTAGAAACAGATATCGGATCAATTAAGCAGCCTGTGGTGCCCCCCACCCCATGCAGTTGCCATATTTTAGGAACCTATAAGTCATGAATGCATAATGATACGTGACCTTTTCACAGATCATAGAATCCTTGTTATTGTTTGAGGGGTTGTTTATTAGAGGATGGATGGTTGGGAATAGATCAGAATCCTCTTCTGCTAACAGCACTGAAACTGTTATTTGCCATGCCAGGTTATGATTTGTGTGCTTCCCAAGGCATTCATCCAGGGGTGTTCGGTTGGGTTTTTTTGACTATGTACTGTGCAAATTTACAGATCTCTGTCCAGTCTGTCATGGACTGAGAACTCCAACAACCACTCTTGCAAACTCTGCTTTTAATGGCCAAACTTACCATCATGTGGAGTAAAACTGTTTGCAAACAAATGTGTTTTTTTGCCAACAGACCCGTAGATCTGGGGTCATTTCAGCAAAATTTTTTTTTCCCTTTCATGTATGACTATAGATGAAAACCATATTTGACTCACTTATATAAAATCATCTGTTAAATTACTTATACTTTTGTGGTTATTAGTTGGCTGGTTTTTTTCCTCCAAGAGGAGTATTGGTGCTTCTCTTTTATCAGTAATGTGTAACTGATGGGATTGTAGCTTAACTCCCTGCCTTAGCCATGAAGGGGGATCCCAGGGTGTAAAGCTCTGGCATGGCCAAAATGAATTCCTCACTGGGGATAGTCTGCGAGGCATATGCTCCCAAGTTGGTTAAATTTCTCAAATAACATCTCCCTTGCTATTTGATTTGGGGGAAACGGCCTCGGCTGTCTTTGCAGGGGCTCCGACGATGTGCGTCAGTGGGGAAATTCGAGGAGGTAAATGACCACAGTTCAGCAGCAGCTCTTCTTTTACATCATGTTTCTGATCAGCGGGTGTGCTTCTCCTGATGAGCTGCAAATGTGTACTTAATATTATATTAGCTATTAAATCCCAAAGTCAACAGTTTCCCTGGTAAGTTCAGAACACTTAAAACATTACTCTGTATTTAAAAAAAGAAGTAACTTTTTTTTTTAATGTAAAAGAAGCCTTATTAAAACATTTACAGATATTTTTATGATGTTGTATTGTTTTCCAAAAACAGTGATCAACTGTGATGGATACGTTTGTCTGTCGTCATTCTCCACCCCCTGGAGCCTCCAATTCCTCTTCGAGAGGAGAAAGTGTTTCTCCCTTTCCAGGATCTGCAGAAGGCCCAGACTTTTAATGCTCTGTTATAAACATGAATTGGAGCCTGGGGACCTAAAGCAAACGTGGAGGCTGTTGGGGCACTGTGGCACTCCTTGCAGTGGGGTGAAGGGTATTGTCATGTGAATATCCCATCTCCTGCTTGTGGAACACCAAGAGGAGAGACTTGTTGGTGCTTCCTGTAGCTTCCAGCCTGCTTAATCCCCTCAGGAGGAGAGAATGAACACCTCTTTTTGTGTGCCACCCTTCTCTGTCCTCTCTGTGACAGCATAAGAGATTTGCAATAACAACTCTGCCAGGGCTGTTGACTGTTGGCTTTGTAACATCTGGATTTAGACTTTCATGAAGCTCTGCAGGCTTAATTTTTGTGTCGAGACAATGACACCGGTGTCCCCGTGGTAGTAACTGAGCTTGCTGTGGAAATGACAGTAAGGAATGAGGGGCCTGATCCCACTTTAGCAGGGAGAAGCTTCCCTATTGACCTCACTGTGGGGTGAATTAGGCTCCCAAGTAAATGTCAGCTCCCCTGAAGCAGCAGTCAGCTGTTTTAGTGCTGCAGGAGGGATTAGTTATAAGCAAATGGTGTTTACCCAAATTCCAGGCTGGCAGCAAGCTCTTGTATCCCTAGAGGAACAGAGTGTGTGCTTACCAAATGGGTGCTGTGAGCAAGTGTAAAGATGACAAGTTGTCAAATGGGTCTTTGCTGCCTAAAAAGAGGGTAAATGGTGAGCAGGAGGAAAAAATGGATGTTTATTGGTGTCCTGAAAATGTGCAAGTGCTCAGCGAGCAGTCGTGGTGCTGTTCTGAGCACCCCGGGGCACTGCCCTGTGCTGTTTGATCCCATCATGGTGTGCAGTGGTGGGTTCTGACCCTCCAAGCACGTGTTTAGAGGTCTGCCATAAACTTTATCAGGACTTTGGGTGCTTTTAGGGGAGTAGAAAGAAGGATGGCCCTGGCAGTGCTGTTAAACCTGAGCTGGTATGTCCCAAATGGTGGGTCTTGACTTCTGATGGGTTCTGAAAGGGTTCAAAGAGGCGCTGGGTTGTTTGAGCTCAGGCACAGCACTGCCTGCAGCGAGTCTGAAGTGTTCTTGCTCCAATGTGGTGTCACTGACCTCTTGGTTTGGTTTGTTTACTAGTGTAAAAGGGAGATTTGTGGCGTTCTGAGCTTCTTTTTGACTTGGGTTAATTGTTGATTTTGGAAGCTATAAACAGTAAGCACAGGGGTACGGATCAGTAGCTGGAACAGCAAGTGTTTGTGGGGAGGGAGAAAGGGGAAAGCATCAACCTCTTCAGCCAGCTCTGTGCCACTGACCCATGTTTCTGCTCTAGGCCATGTGGTTCAGGCCTCTAGAATCAGTAGGTCTGCAGTAGCTGGTTTTTTTTCTGGGCAAAAGGGATGAGAACAGGCTTTAATTACTGGCTGGAAATGTTTAAAGCGGCATGAGAATGTCTACATGCATTTAATGGTAGGAGCTCGGCACCTACGGGGTTGGGAGAGGGGTCAGCTTTTGCATTTGGTGCTTGCAGCTGGTTCTTCTCTCTGCCATCCCAGGCAGAGCCTGGCTGCTGCCCACGGGGGTTGTGTGCAAGCTGCTGAGCTGGAGGTGGGTTGCCATGTCTGGAAGGCTGAGGAACGATGGTCAGCCCTTCCTGTTCATTTGACATCACAGGCAGGAATAGATCCTCGGGCTGTTTTTTGGAAACAGACCTGATGAGAAACTAATAATCAGTGGAAAGATCATTTAGCTAGATAAAGTGGGAAATTGCAAACCATATCAAGCAGTGTAAGAAGATAAAAATGCTTCCCAGGACACTTGTGCATTTGAGTGAAAGGAAATCACTGACTGATTAATTCTGTCTCAAGAGAGAAAAGGGGGTTATTTCTAAGAATTTGGTAATGTGATGCAGTAATTACATCTGTAAAGTAATACAGGAATGCTGTGTGCTAAGGTCTTTAAATTAAAAGATGATTATGCGATTCAGAGATTTTTATAAAGCTGTTACTAATAGGTTAGTTTAACTACTGACCCATTAGACTTGCTAATAAATACTCATTAACAGTTCTATAAATCAGTTAGTGGTTAAGAATAAGCAAGACACCAGAAAGTATGTCATTTCTAAACCTAGTAGTATAGGTTGAAAGGAAAAATTATTCTACTCCTGTCTGCAATTATCTTGCACTGGAGTTACTCCTCATCACAAATAAAATAACTCCTGACTTGTTCATGTGAAGGCAGCCAGGCAGTGGATTTAGGTCTGCAGTGCCTCCGTGGGTGGTATATTTGTAGTAAAGAGTGCAGAGTGGCAAATGCTGCTGTGTAACGGGTGGCCCGAAGGTGCAGCCCATAACTCACCCTTCATTAAAGTGAGGGAGAGCTATCTAAGCAATAAGTGATGCTTTGTCTCTCGTTTCTGGCACGCCTGTAGTGTATTTTGGAAGTTGGAGGCTGGCAGACTGAGACTTGTCTGCAGGCAGATGATAAATACTGCGCAGCCTCTGAGGCCTGCGTGGAGCCTCCTTCCTTCCACCAATGCATTTGAATTCACCTCCGTGAGAGCCTCACAAAACAGGTCTGAATAAAAGGAACAATGAGAGAAGGTGAATTCAAACAAGAATGCACTTGCACTGTTTGCAGGTGCGATAGTTTCTGCCATGTAAAGCAGCGCCGAGTCTGCTCTTCCTTGTGACAAGGATTCTTGGAGCAGTTTTCAGCCCACCCTACAAACGCCGTAGGTTGGGGATTCCCCGGAGAGTCCTTATTCACCTTTCCCATCGCACGTTCCCAGCTGCTGCACGCAAGGTGGGTTCAGCACTGGGGAGAGGTGGTTTGACAGCTCTGAGGACGTGTTAAATCCCCAGCCAAGCACAGCAGCAGCGGCTCTCGGTGCTCCAGCTCAGTCCAGCCCTGCAGGGTGGCCTCCCGTGGGACCAGGCTGCTGCCAACTCCTGCTTAATCCTTGGCCTTGCCGGGGCCACGAGCAAAACCGCTAATGGGTACCACTTGTAAAGGCTTTTTCGGATGTGTATCAACAAGCCTGAGCAGCAGCTGCCCCACAGCAGCTCCAGTGCAGCTGCTGAGGGTGAGCAATTGCTGCTGCTGCTGCCGGGCTGAGCTGTGCTTGTGCCTCTGCTCTGGGGTGAAAGCTGCCAGTCCCTGAGCATCCAGGCTCCTCTGGGCCACAACAACTCAACTAAATAACTGAGAGAGAAGCAAGAAAACACTGAATTCTCTCTAGAGATTTACCCAGAGACCAAGAGAAGCTCTGCTACTGCCTAACTTCTACTGAGATGGCTCTGAGGCTGTCTCATGCCTCAAAAGATGCTCTGTGCTGGGGCCAGTAGCACCAGGGGAGGGTTTGTGTAAGAGGTGTGGATATACAGTGTCTCAGGTGTCTGGAAAGCATGTGAAGTAGGAGAGAGGTGAGGGTGGGAGAGCAGGAAAATGCGAGACAAATTGAAGTTAAAGAAATCCACCCCTGAGGTTGTGGTTTGAAGAGCCTTGTGTCTCTGCCTTTGACGCAAGGGACATGAAGCACCCATGAGACAAGCAGCAATATTCTCTTGGGATTTTCCCCAGGTTGCTTCCCCCCAGCTGGTTTGACTTTTTCTGTCCTAACAGTGTTCCTGACAGGGAGGAAAAACGCACAGGTCTGTTTCCAAAGGTGATGCACCTCCTCAGGCCCATAGATTTGTGTATCCTGTGCTAGTGGCTGTAAGCAGACCAGACCTACTTTAAATATAAAAATGTGGGGGTTTGTTTTATGCTTGTTTGGGGTGTATTTATTTTGCTCTGGATATGGTTTTTTAACTTCTGTTGTGCTGTGCCATTACTGAGGTAAACCAGGCTTCCTTCATTCTGAAGAGGAAGGTACCTGAATGTCAAATACCCATGAGAGATGGAGGGAAAGGACAGCAATTTTGAATAAAAATACTTAATTGGAGCTTGGAATAGAGCAAGCTTAAAGGGGAGAAAAAACCCCCTTGCATTTGACTTTTCATTCCATAATATTATTGTACAGAGGACTTAAGAGCAAAATGAAACGGCTTTAACATTCAAGGAGTTCTCTTTTCCATAGTCAATTTGCTCCATTCAACAATAGTCTGTCTTTGCATCCACCTTATTTAACAGAGGTCAAGTAAAGAAAGAAGTGCAGAAATAATTGAAATGCACTCCACTGAGGAATAACAAGTGATTTTTATTTTTTTTCCCTTTCCCCTGTAGCCAAGACAGAGATAAGTAATTATTTGTTAGACCCAGGCTTTGACATATAAACATTAAGAATAAGGAAAACATGTTTTTTCTTTTTTTTTTAAATTTCCCACCTGCTATGCTTCCTCTACCTCTAGGCAATAGCAAAGAGAAGAAAAAGTAGCAGGGTCATATTCCCGTGTTTCACCATCCAGGCATGTGGCTGAAAGCTCAATTTTGGCAGGAGCTGCTAACCCTTTCCCCTTTGCTTTTAATTTGTCCCTGCTAGTCACAAAACCTAAAAATGCAGCTGTTTCTTGTCTTTATTGCCTGCTGATTATTGTTCAGCTCGAGTTTGCCTCCTTGTATTTGTGATGAGGCACCTGCCACTGTCAGTACAGGGGTGACTGAGGTAAGATGAGCTTTTCTGCTTTCTGTGCCAGAGCAAGTCAGCACACATCGAGCAGGACATCTGGTCAGAAAAGACCTGTTTGCCGAAACACAAACTCTCGGTGTTGCACGGTGCTTTTGTGAGGATTTCTGACCATGGAGTGATGGGCAGAGAGAGTACATGGACCATAAATTTCTCCAGAGATGCTGGAGAAATGCTCAATGATTCAGATGAAGTTAAATGTCGGAACTCTCTCCTGGTGTTGCCAAGAAGCAGATGCTCAGCAAAGGCTAAAGCAAGAATTCCCTTGAATACCTTCCTCCTTTCTGCTTTGGGCCTTCCTGAGGCAGAAGTTGTTTCTGGGTCACTGTGTTTGAAAACCACTGATGGGTGGATTCATTCTTTCTCAACTTGTCCAAATTTTTCTTGCGATCTGTTACAGGGAACGTTCTGTGTGTGTTTTCTGTTTATGAGGCTGTAGAACTGATAATTCTGGTTTGGAGAGGTGTCGAAGGCCAGAGTTGCTTAGAGCTAGGGGATAACCCCAGCTGACTTTAACAAAATTACTGGCATGCTCAATATTTGGAAGATAAATAAATAATCTCCTGAGTTGGAAGCACTGGGTTTTTACTCACCCTGCTGGAGATAAGTGAGGGATATGTTTATAGCAACATGTTACCCCAAATGCTACCAATAGGGATCTCGAAGAAGAAGACTTAATGCTTTGTGTTTACACCGCTGTGTTCCCAGATAGAGCATAAGAAGTCTGGGTAAGATTTGGGTTCTTTCTTGTTCTAAATACTTAACCCACTCTCTGGATCAGTGACTTGTAGCTCTGGAAGACAAGGTAGTTCAGTGTATTCCCTTACCAGTATTATTCAGGAGGATTATGGTCTTGTTCTTCCCCTTAATTTTGTCCAATTATTCCTTCAGAGACAATGTATAAGGAAAAGTGATTTATTCCTGCCTCTTATCTACAACATGGAGCTTTTGACTTCCTCTGGGAGGGTGTTTTGCACTCCAGTGGGTTTGTTATTGCAAGTCAGTAATTCCTTTTTTTTATTATTATTAATTTTTTTTCTTCCCTCCTCATCACCTGCCACTAGAGCATCTTCTTCTGATCCAGTTAGGTTTGCCCAGGTGTCAAGCTAGAAGGACTTAAAATAGTGACTCTCTCAGGTAACACTGGTGTGGGAGACAGGAGTTTGACTCCTCTTTTCTTAAGTGAGGGAGCTTTGTTCAGGAAATAAACACAACACTTGTGTGAGCAGCATCTCTCTGTTGTGATGGAGAAGGTTTTCCACAATTGGCTGGAACAATAATCTGCTGCCCTTGGACCTCTGTGATCAGCCCTTACCGGCTGCTTCAGTGGGAAAAGGCAGAGACCCTCTGGGTGGCACTGAAGGAATAAACCTCCTCAGGAAAGCTCCTCTCTGAGAGCTGGAGATGGGCTCTGTGCTGATTTGTGAGGACCTAAACCCTTTTATACTTTAGAGGGTGTTTATTTTGCTTTCAGGTTGTTCTATCTTAATTGTCACCGGTAACAGCGGGCTCTGGAGGTGAATGTGCAACAGATTTTAAGTTGTCTGAATTTTCAGTCAGTGGATGGCCTCATTTGCAACTCGATGCTCTTTTCTTGGAAAGGCAACAAAAGCAGACAGGTCTTTTATATCATTGTTTTTAAATGAGTTTTCCATTCTCCTACCTTCTTTTGCATCTTGGCCTTTGGCTTGACAATATTGGCAGTACTTTCCAAGTGTCTCGAGTGTCTCTGTTGTAAAGATTTAGGTACTAAGCTAGTCTCCAAGTGTTTAAAGTGCATTAGTGGAAGATGTAAATCCAGTTGATGGTGACTGTCCAGACCACAGTAAGCCATTAATTAATCTCGGTGTATGTATGAGGTGATTTCCTAAAAATGGGGAGAGCTTGCAACACATCCTGTAAGTCATTAAACATTCTAAGACTAGGGATGAGAATCCGGAGGGGCAAAAAACAAGGGAGTTCTTGCTTTGGAACTGCTTCTTGGTAAATAACTGAAAGCATTTCAGTTAGGGATGAAGGGCCCAGCTTGGACACCAGGAGCTGTGTCAGTGGGTGCTCTGGCAGTGCCAGTGAAGTCTGTGGTGTGGTTTTATCTCCCAGGATTCAAGAGGGACATTCTGCCTGTAGCAGTAAGAAGGACCAGATCTCCTGAAGTGCCTCAGGGCTCTCTGCTTCCTTGCTGGGCAGCGTACGTGTGCCTGTAGGGAACTGTGTTTCATGGGGGGGATATGTTTTCTTATCTTCTCTGAGCTGGCCAAGGGTCAAAAATGCTGTGCAAGCAGAACTATACAGATATCTGTGGATCTCTCAGAGCTGGGAAGAAAAGAGATGCTTGTATGTTCATGAGAAATAGTGCTTTGTTGGCTTTAAAAATAGGTATTTTATTTCTTTGACTAATTCTAAGGGAAACTTGCTGTATTTCTGTCCCAGCTCGCCTTGGGCTGACAAATCCTTCATATGTGATAATTTTGTTTAATTCCCCACTTTTACTGTTTCCCTGCTAGTCCTGGCCACGAGGAACCCCAAACGTAGAGCTTTGTGTGAAACAGACCTAATGCAAAGGAGATAAAGTAACTGTTAAGCAAAAAAGTCCAGGAATTCCAAGTCCTGCAGCACAACCAACACGGTGTCAGCACGAGTGCTGCCAGTAACGCACGACAACACTGCGGTGAGAGGGGCTGGATGCTGAAATCCGTGCTCCTGATGAGGAACACGTGAAGCTGCCGACCTCCTGGTGCCTTCCTTCAGAGCTTGTGAGTCTCTTCCCCTCTCCCCTGAAGAGAAGTTCTTTGGAAAACAGCATCCCAGGGCGCCGTGTTTGTTGACTTTCGCGGACTCTGAGAACAAAATCGCTCCACGTACCTGCGGAGATGTTTTCCCCTTAACTGCTGACCCTGGGTGTTGAAAGTCAGGCTGGTTTTCTTGTTGAGGATGCAAACCCTTAGGACAGATGTTCCTTTTGGAGGAGCTGTGTGCACCTCTGGAGTGCAGCTGCCCTCTCTGCTGTGGCATATGTGGACTGTGCAGCAGCATCTCCCTCCACCACACCTGGGACAAGGACAAAGAGGGCTTTGCAGCCACCTTTCCCTACGAGGTGGAGGTTGTCTGGACTGCTCAGAGGAGGGGATTAGCCACGATGATGGGCAAGCAGAAAGGAAGGGCAGTGTCACCCCCCTCTGTGTTTTCAGCTTGCTTTGCCCATTCCCAGTAAAACAGGGACTTGCCCAGGAGGCAGTTTTGGAGTTGAAAGGCTCTATGCCAGCTATTAGCATGGGACTGAGAACTCCTGAGGCCAATTCAAGCTCTCTGAGAATTGCAATGAAGGGTCAGACACGTTTGAGGTTTTTTTCTCCCTCTACCCACCCCTTTTTTTTCTTTTCTTTCTTTAAGGTAGAAAAGGCCCTCAGGGGTGTGCTTCCTCCAGTCCATAAACCCCTAGTAAGGATGTCTGTGAAGGGCTTGATGCTCCCTGCATACCACGGGCTGTGAAGTTGCCTTGCTTCCATAGCAACCAGTGATGTTATCAACACAGGACCAAGCAGATGTGGGAACTGCTGTGTGGCCTCTGCCTAACCCAGGAACGGGTCAGCAGCTCTGCCATCCCTCACCCAGTTCCCCTGGCTGTACTGGGACTGGCTTGAGCCTTAGCAGTGTGGTCTTGGCCAGCTTGGAGCTTATGCACAGACTTTATTGATGCGTACACTAGCAGGCTGTTAGAGTTTGTCTGCGTTTTATGTCCTTTGTTTTATGTCCTTTGTGCTTGTCTGAAACGCTGATGGTGCTCAGGAGCTTTTTGTGTAATAACCACCAAGAGAGTATTGAAAACATCCCTCTGTGTGGGGGAAAACAGAGAATCTGAGAGCATGTTTCCCTGGGAAAAGATAATTTATATGTGCTTGCCAGTACTCTCTGCAGCTAAATAGCTTCTCGGTCTGATTCACCAGTATATTAAAGCTGTTCTTGAGCACTCTCAGAGTACAAAATGACTTTATAGCAGATCAAGTAATCACTGGAGAGTATCTCCTGGTGTTGGAGGACCTTATGCCTGGTATGGTTGTCATGGTAGCTCCAGCCGTCAGCATCAGGGATAAACTCAGTGAGAGATCCAGCATCAGCTGCTTCTTAGGATCGCTTCCTTCTTGGGATTTTCAGGTTGTTTCGGGTCTATCAGTTACACTGACTTTTAGTAGGGACAGATACAGAGCTCAGGCAGACTCTAATCAAAAATCTTGTTTAGAAAACAAGGGAGTTTTTAATTTGTTTTTAATATTTTTTTTTTCCTGCGGAATGTTCCTTGAATGAATTCTAGAATTAGGCCAAGTTGTTTCAAATTTAATGTATAGGTTTCCATTTTAAATTGCAATAGCTAATCATTAAATTATCACTCCAGGTTTGAAAGCAATTTAGTTCTATGTGTTTTTTCACTTCTCTAAATGTGTGTGTGTATTTATTTTTATGTGGAGAAGTATTAATTTTCATAATGACTGTACTGAGTCTGAGAGCAATTCTGGTGAGGGGGATTAAATTTGATTTGCAGGCTTGAGCTCAGTCAGTACTGCATGGAAACAGAACCCAGGTGTTCCTCTTCATTTTGCTCTGTTTTAACAACATTGCTGCTTTTAACTATGAATCCTTAAATACATTGTCTAGTTAATGTGAGTAACATTCCTTGTAGGCAGTGAGTTTCCATCACGCAAAGCAATTAAAGGTAACGTGTAACAGGTTATGGCATGGCTGAGACCATTGCAATATTGGAAGGCTGAAGTGTCTTGATGGCACTGTGCACCTTGCACGTAGCAGAAGATCCACTGTGGAGGGCTTTTTGTTTCTTTCAAGCAGCACTATAAGCAACTTTATTCCCATAAATTTAGCCTTTTTTAGCCAGACTGCACACCACAAGTGTTCCCACCCCCAATAAATCCAGCAGACTGTCACTTAGAATACTGTTTATTAGCTTCTAAAATCAGTCAGTAACAGCATTCTCCTGCTAATAAAGTTCAGTAAATGACTCTTTTTAGACAGAAAAGATCTTAAATTTTGACCGGGATGCATGACTGAAAAAGGCTCAGTAAATTAAAATCTGTCAGAAGCACCAATGCTTTATTTTTAATGGAGAGAAAATTGTTCCGTAGATGCTTCTCTCCGTGCCTTAATTTTGAGCTCTGCAATATTTATTGGCTATGACATTGAAGAATAATCACGCCTTCCACTTTGCCTATGGTTTTTAAATGCAAGGATGAAGGTGGTGTGTGAGCACCACAGTTATTGCAGCCAGCTCCTCCAGGAGAGGCAACGGTGTGTGGTCCTCTGGCTCAAGTCATTAATTTAAGGTACAGCCTGTTGCGTGCTCTGCAGTGATCACGTGTCCCTGCTGGGATGCTGCAGCCAGGAGTGGCTTCACCCAGCACAATCAGGCTTTGGGGTGGGTTGGTTGTTGCTGTAACCCCCCAGGCCATTCACCTTTTCTCAAACACATACGTCATTTGATTTGAAGTCTTTTCTAATGCTTGTTTTGGTGGTTTGTTTTGTTTTTCTTATTGAAGACTGCAGGCAAAAAAAGTCACAATATTTTTTGTTGCTCTTCATGTTGACATGTGTAGCTTTTGTTTTGACTTACCTTGGTGGTAAGACAGTCCCCAAAACAGTAGAACTACCAGCAAAAATATTCCTAACCTCTAGAAAGCAACATTCAAAGAAAATGCAACCCTTTCTCTTCCTGGGGAAAAGCTGACTTTCCCAGACAGTACTCAATGCTTTTTCTCTCCCCTGCTCCTGAGAGTATGTCCTGAGCAAATGCTGGTTTGACTGCATGCTAAATTCCTCACTGTATGTTAATTCACGTGAAGCTTCATCTGCTGTTTTATTACAAGCCCAGGCCCTACTGGGACCAACAGTTCCTTGGTATTTTCAGTGTGGTTTCTACTCATACAATGACTGGTCATGTCCCGTCCTCTTAAAGGCACCAATTCTGCCATTCTTCTCTTATATGAGGAGCAGGAACGAGAGTTGAGAGGCCAGAAGAGGGTTCTAAACCATCTCCTGTGGTCCCTGGGGACAGCCAGGAGCTTGGATGGCTCAAAGAGCAGTTTCAGAGCTGGTGTCCTCTGCTTCCCCAATGTGCCTGTGGCTCTTTGGAAGCAGTTCAGTCACAGCATAACATATTCATCCACAGTCCCCTTGGCACCTCTTTTCACCATTCCATCTGTTTTCTGGTGGGTAGAGAGGAGAAATATTATATGGTGGGACTGTAGGACAGGTGAGAATAGGACTCAGTGCTATTTACACCTCCAAAAGTGCAGCAGAGAGAAGCCGGACTTAACTTGATCCTGAATTTGTTTCTGGAGCTGCTGGACTGGTGTTCCTTGTTCCTTGAATTTGTTCCTGCAGCTCCAGCTGTGGCTCTGGCTCTCTTGTTTTCTGAGCAGTGCTTTTTCCTCCAATTGAAGCAAATCCCAAGTTTCTAGTGCTCACAATGGCAATCCTGGCTGTCCAAACCTTCAGATTCTAGCCCTGTTAAATCTGAAGAATTCAACATCTGAAGGTGATTTCCCACCTGGTTTTGTCAGGTGATGCTCTGCTTTTTGAGGTCAAGTGTTTTTGTATGAAGACAAAGCCCAGAGCTATTGTTTTCCAGAATCTCTACTTTTTCTTGGGTCATCATCCAATTACACTAATTAGCACAGGACAAAACTGATATAACCAGGTGGAGATGTTCCTTGAAAATGAGTTAATGGGGCCACGATTCAGTGGTGGCCTTGGCAGTGTTGGGTTGATGGCTGGCCTCAATGGTCTTGAAGGTCTTTTCCAAACTTAAACACTTCTAGGATTCTATAAGAAATCTACTCTGACCTAAAGATTTCTGAGGTGTGATCTTTAACCAGTTGGGAGGGAAAGGCAAAGCCTGGTCTGCTGGCTTCCCTTAATACTCTCTTCTTAAGCCTGACATTGACTTCATTCATCATCACTGCACAGTTTGAATAACAAATTAAGCTTTTTGAAACTGGCAACGTGTTAATAAGATTATTATTTACTTGTATACCTACATAAGAAAAGCTAGCAGTACTGGCTTGAGATTTTTTGTGTGCATTGAGTGGTTACATGGACTGAATATTATGGGTTTGGTTAGTCCTATAAAAAGTAATTTTCCAGTCATCTATGTATCCACACATTTAGAGTTGGAAAAAAGCCTTAAAATTAATAATTACCAGCTCAAATATTTGTAGTAGGCAAACATCCCAGGCAACTCCTCCAGCAGTACTGCTGACTGGAATTGAAAAATGCATTCTTCTTAGGTTGCCATTTACCTCCCAAGGATTTGCTTGGGACTGTTCCTCCCTTCCCTGGCACTTGTCTGCATCCTATCCCTGGGTGGCTTTTGTACCTATGGAAAAAATTCCTTGGCTGATGTGAGGCTTGCTTTATTGTCACCTGCCTTCTTTGCCTTAATTTCCTTTGGCATTGTCCTTAATCTAGAAGAAATCTGCAAGGCTGGCAGATCGTAGTTGCTCTTGAAAACTGAAAGATGAAAATGTTGCAACCTGACATAATTAATACCCATTGTGTTGCTTTCCTACCAGCACAGATCACTAAGCTGCTCAAATCTTGTGTTGGTGGGAAAACACACTGGATAAAGAACAAGCAGGAGTGAAATAAATTTTACATGTATAAAAGTTTCATGCACTTTAATGGAAACGTAAAATGGACAGTAATGCTGTTTAACTAGGAGCTGCATCAGGAGGATTAAATTGCTGAAAGAAAGTATTTCTGATAAAAATGCACTGCAGTGTTAGGGGAAATACAAACGAATGTGCGCACATGTGTTACTCCTTAAGTGCTTTCCAGGCTTGTTTTTAATGAGACTTTTGTCACGGCTAACACAGAGAAATTTGGAGCCACTTCTTCCCTCTCATCGAGCTGTGGGTCTGACATTTGCCAGCTGAGGCGTGGCTCATCGTATAATAAATGTTGGCCCTCGATTTCCACTCTGATAATTTCACAGCCTGCTTTGTTTGACAAGTCCCTCATGTGCGCACGTTTGTTTAGCCATTGCAGCTCCACGAGCTACAAATGAGGCTACACGCTGGCCAAGTCATGCTGAAACAAGAACAAGGGGAGAACCAGTGCTTGAATCAGCAAGATGCCAGTCTGTCAGCTGAGTTTATGGCTCTGCAGAAAACGGGTGAGATCGATAGAGGGATAATAGAGGCTGTTGGAATGTTCGAGCCTTGGGAGCAGGTTAAACCGCTGATTTTTACGCGGCTGAGGTTTTACATGGGCACGTTTTCTTCTGCGTGCCTCAGAACATAATTCACTGTGTGAGTAACATTGCAGCGCTGTTTACTTGGAGATATTATGAAAAGATAACCTGGCGTTCTCAGCCACACGTGGTTCTGGAAAGCTTCCAAATGCAACATTGCTGTAACTGCCTTGCACTGCTGTACCTAGAATAATCCAGAGGGGACTTGGGGAAACTACTGTGGGTTTGGGGTTTTTTTCCTTTTTTAAAAGGAGTTGAAGTCTGATACATGTTTTAAAGGGAGATTATTGAGCAGTTATTTAAAATGTGGGAAGCACTCGACCTTTTCATGGCTGGAGAAGGCAAAAGGCTTTTGTTGTAGGCAATAAGACACGCCCTGCTCTTTACGACTACTGCTCCAATAAATTGCATTCTGGTAGATTTTACACATGAGTAGTGTAATACACTTTTTTTGGTACAGTATAAATCTATGCAGACAGTGTGCCTAAATTTTCAGTAGTTGCACATGGATGCCTACAGTTTTTATACCGTCTTGCCACAGATGAGCTACAAAATGTATGAAACCTGGCTGCATTGCATTAAGTGTCAGTAATTATCTCCCCCACCTCCAAAAAAGACTGATTTGGTCAGATTAGTGCATGGGTAGGGCATGCTGTGTGTGGAATCCTCAATGGAATGGTCCATAAGGATGAAATACTGCTCAGTTTAGACTCAGTTCAGGGGGATTTTGTAGCTCTGTCCTTGAGGATCCATTGTTGACTGCAAGTGAAGGTTGATCCTAACTCCAAGTGCTGGGCCTGAGGTCAGGATGCAGGACTGGGGTAAGCAGCAAGAGGGGTGTGGGTTCTGCCTTGCTGTGTCTCTGGAGTCAGAGTACCTACAGGCAGTTAGTGTTAAATGCTTAATATTGAAGTTTTCAGTGCACGGGGGAAGTTCTTCATCTGTTCAGTGATCTAAACTCTTGATACTCCTGCAGCTTGTTTGGCTCGTGTCAAACATCCCTGTAGACTCCAAAACAAAGGACTATTTTCAAGTTTTTTTTTTTTTTTTTTGAAAAGCAGCACATGCTCATTGCAAGGGAAGGTAGAGGTGCTGGTGGGAAATCTTGACTGCACGTGGTCTTAATGTTTAACTCCTGAAACAGGTGTAGACCAAGCCCTGGAAGCAGGAGAGGAGTCAACTTTGGTCAAATATGTAATTGCCTGTATTAAAAGGCCAGGACTGACTTAATCCTAAATTTGCTTGCCAAAAAGTTAAGAATCAAGTTTTTCTTAGATGGGTGTTTGTCTTCTTCCTGTAACCAATGCAGTGGGAATAATCTATTCTAACTTAAAATTCCTGGAGCTTTCTCTGTCCTCTCATTAGTCACTGGAATAGTAAATGTGGCAAGTCATTTCACAGACACCTGTTGTAATGTAAGATGAATAATTTTATTCTCTGTGGGGCTTTCCCTTTGTCTGCAGAGGGTGCTTAAATGCCCAGAGAGTTCAAGGAGAGGTTTGTCTTCAGTGTCCCTAGTCTGGTGAAGATATCTTCTGGAGGAGGTAGCTGAGGATGTTGTCCCCCTTATTTAGATGTGTAAAATGCTTAAAGTGAGGTTATGGAAAAACCTGCCTTTTGTTCAAAAGTGGGTTAAACCCCTAATGAATGTAATTTAAAGGATACCTTTTATCTTGGTCTGGACGAGATCAAAGCCAAATTCCATTAGTATTTGTGGAACAAATGAGGTGATGTTTGTCTCTTTGGAGGCAATAATGCAACTGAGAAACAGCTTTTGAGCCCATAGGATTAAAATGTTCAACTCAGGGTATTGAGTCCCCCATGAATAGTGCTGTGCTGCACATACTGGATTTTTGTAGAGTAAGGTAGAAACAAAGAGGGTGATCTTCAAACATCTTTCTTTTGAACTAAGATATGTCTTGCAACCCAGAAAAATGCAGTCAAGTAAATGGCAAAAGGACTGTAACAATTTCCTCAAACTTGGTACAAGCTTATTGCATCTGTTTGTTAAATAATAAAAAAATCCTCCTTCATCAAAAATGCCTGAAGTACTCCCAGCACCTAAAAATGTTTTTGTGCTTTTTAAAAAATGCATTTTCAGTATAAATGTGATGTCTGCACAGTCATAGGCTTTTGGCTGCCTGTGTTTACAGGTGCAGCCCTACAGCAGTGCCAGCTGCTGTGTCTCCAGGCTGCACTCTCAGTTCGGGAGAAGCTGCACCCTGGATCCCATCAAGCCTGATGTCATTATCCTTGCTGCATAGCTGGAAATGAGACTTCCACTACTGAGAAATGCTTAAATGTTCCAACTAGAGTTAGCCAGAGTGCAGAAGGAACAATCTGAGCTCTCTCCATCCTGAGGGTGATGCTGAGGCGCACCTGCTTCCTGAATTTCTGCTAGCAACCCCAGGAATAAATGGCAGATCTCGGCACTGCTCAGCTTGGATGGTGTAGTGACTTATTAGAAGATAGGTGTGCTAATCAAAGGCTAATGCAGAGGCTACTGGAAAAAATATCAAGACAAAGGACTGATTTCCACTAGTTTTCTGTGTGGGGCCTTCAACTTAAGGGATGAATGTTCAGAGAACTGTGATGCCAACAGTGTTTGCAGATTTGTGTGCCTAGTGTTTTCAAGGATGGCTCTGCTCTCCTCTGGCAGGGAATGTTTTGTTTTCCTGCAGGCAGAGCAGTACTTTGTCCCAGGAGCTGGTGTTTGATCATACAAACATGGAACAGTTTGGGTTGAAAGGGACCTTAAAGATCATCCAGCTCCAACCCACCTGCCATGGGCAGGGACACCTTCCACTATCCCAGCTTGCTCAGAGCCCCATCCAGCCTGGCCTTGGACACTGCCAGGGATCGGGCAGCCACAGCTTCTCTGGGCAACCTGTGCCAGGGCCTCCCCACCCTCACAGGGAACAATTTCTTCCCAATATCCCATCTAAACCTGCTCTCTGTCAGTGTGAAGCCATTCCCCCTTGTCCTGTCACTCCAGGCCCTTGTCAAGAGTCTCTCTCCATCTTTCCTGTGGGCTCCCTTCAGGCACTGCAAGGCCACAATGAGGTCACCCCAAAGCCTTCTCTTGTCCAGGCTGAACAATCCCAATTCCCTCAGCCTCTCCTCACAGCAGAGGTGTATGAAGAACAAATGTAGAAGCAGTTTCTTATGGAAGGACAGCAAACTCTCCATTTCAGAGATTGCAAACTCAGACCCTTAAAAATATCTCCCTGGCAAACACTGCACCACTCTCAGAAACACACCCCTCAGAGAGTTTATGGTCAGACAGGGGCACCTCTGGTGTAATCTTTCCATTTGGAGGAGACATTAGAGAGAACTTTATCCTTGCCCTGCAAATCCCTGCTTCCAGGGGCATCCAGCAGCAAGGAAAGGAAGTGGGTCCTGAGAAATCCATCTGAGCCTTGTCCTGGACCCCGTGGGCGTTGATGAGTTTTGGCTCAGGAGATGAGGAGCCACCTCTCTAGGGGATGTTTGCTGCTACAGCAAAAAAAAGTGCTGCAGAATAAGACACATTAGTGTGCAGGGAGAAGGGCTCTGGGGCACTCAGCTAATGTCTTTCTAAGGCAGAGTAAAGGAGACTTGCAGGAAACTTGACAAACTGCACTGACAAGTTTTTCTAGTGATTAGAGCATTTTTAGCTAAATGGTACTGTGAAGAGTAAGCTCATAAAAAGAGGAAGTGAGATTTGCCCAGATACTCTCAAAAGTTAACTTTGAGTCATCTGATTGCATCTTAATGTGATTCAGTAAATGATCTCACCTCATGGTTCAGATTCTCTTAAAATAATTTTTTCAACTCTGAGAAGCAATAGGTTGCTAAAATAATTGAATCTAAATGATGTTTTAGCTTGTTTTAGTAAATATTTAATTGAATCGGGGAAAATAATTTTATGAAGCAGTGCTTAGAGCAGAACTGCCCAAACATATACCACTAATGACTTAAAAATCATAGGGAAGAATGTTCTAAGTCAGCATATATCAGAAGTTAGATTGGTTTTGAGTTGGGATAAAGACTGTTCTCATGGGTAAAGGACTGTGCTAGGTTAGGACACTGTACAGTGTGGGGTGAAATAACCCAAAGATGCTCTGATGTCGTGGTGTGCTGCATCACTTGGGTCAGTTCTTAGCTAAAAATGTGTTGCAGGCATCACAGACGGTGCACATATCTTGGTGTACGGCAAGAAAACCCATCACCTCTCCAGAATGGACTTCTCCTTCCTCTAGACTTTGCCTCTGGAGGCAACTACATTTTATACAGTTCTGGCAAAAGCATAAGGCTTCTAAAGCAAAATGCAGCTTGTATGGTTTAATATAAGTGTTGAAATAATAACTAGCGTGTTTGTAGCTGGGAAAAGTTTTAGGGTTTTTTTTAACTGGAGTTTCATCTCCTTTGTAGCTGGGGAACTTTTTATAACGGGAGTTTCACCTCCTTACTTAATGAAGAAGCGTGAAATCCCAGTAAAACTTCTGAAATTATTTTGATTCCGTAAAGTCCGGGAAATACAAAAGCGGCCTTTCTCAGGGTATCCTGTTACTCTAATCAGCCAGAAGAGGACTGGGTATTTCATGAGCAAAAGCAAGTTGTAAGACTTAAATCCCAGGCTGGTTTTGGAGCTTTGTTTCTATTGTAGCTGAGCTAGTTTGCCTTTACTAAATATAAGCTAATAAAGGTGGTGCTAAAATTTTTCTGGCTGCATTTGTGACATTTTAAAGTTTATTTGCACTTAAATTTGTATTTTGGATTCTGAAGTCAAACAGTCCTTACAATTCCCATAAACTTTCTTTTGGGATGTGGACGCTTGGTAGACTTTATCTGCACTGCCCTGGTGAGCTTGGTGCGTGTGGGATTTCTGCTGCTCTCTATTTGTTTCCCTGCCCTACGTCTGGTTCCTGGTGGCAGAGAGAGAGTCACGGTTGTTTTGTGGTCTGACAGCTCCACATATGTGAGGAGTTTGATGTCTAATGTGAATTTTGGTGACTGTCCTGTGAATTGTCTGTGTACGCTTTCCCTCTTCTGTGGCATCATTCTGGGTGTGCATTCCTGCATGCTCTTGTGAAGCCTGTGTGAGCCCCACACAACAGCAGCCACCCTAATGAGACTGGAGGTGCTGGCAGCCCCTGGAGACTCTGCCAGAGGCATTCTCAGCCCCCAGGTTTGCACTTGATGTGAACAGACCTGCCCCAGGATGAGGGTGGAGAGCAAAGCAGGTTCATGGTTGCACCAGGGATCATAGGAGCAGATGGGAAAAGCAGTGGCATCCTTAAGAGAAGGTCCCTTTTGGGGGTGCTCAGGGCTTTCCCAGGGGAAAATCTCCTCTTCTTTGAGGACTATCCTGGAGATTTCAGCCAGGCAAGCCACTTGCAGACAGTGAAGTCAACATGGAGCTGCTTTGTGAGCAGTGGGATGCTGTGGAATGCTCAGAGAAGCCGCTTGGCAAGAATGGGTCCGCAGTCATTGCCAATGGTTTTGTCAGGGCAGTCTGGACGCAGTCAGGAAATGATTTGCAATTGTTCTGTTCCATTTGGCACACTGTAATCTAGGTGTCACCCCCTGGCTTTTCGAGGTGAGCTTCTACCCCACCTCATCTGACTTTTCCTGAATGTTAAACTGTCTCCAAAAATTATTACTAGTGTGCCACAGGTACATCAGCTTCTTCATTATTGTTACAGGCAAGATTTACCCACCCTATCAAACACACTTGCAGGGATGCTCCTGCCTCCTCCCTTCCCAGGGCTGTGACATTATATATTCATAATGACAAAGCAGGAGCAAGCCTCCAATGCAGATGTTCTCCTGTATCTTAGCAGGACTGCTTCCTGTACCTGCCACTCCAAATAAAAACCAGGCCTAAATGATGCTCTGGGAAGGAGGCACAGCAGTGAGGAAACCTGCAACACAAAGCTCTGCGTAGCTGGCAGAACGAGTGAAAGGCACAGCAGTGAGGAAACCTGCAACACAAAACTCTGAGTAGCTGGCAGAACGAGTGAAAGGCACAGCAGTGAGGAAACCTGCAACACAAAACTCTGCGTAGCTGGCAGAACGAGTGAAAGGCACAGCACACATCCTGTGTGCCACGAGATGACAAATACAATCCTCCTCAGGACTAAACAAGAGGACGCACGTCATGGAAATGCAGTGGCT
The DNA here is from genome assembly GCA_013398855.1 of Mohoua ochrocephala. Lineage (NCBI taxonomy): Eukaryota > Metazoa > Chordata > Aves > Passeriformes > Acanthizidae > Mohoua > Mohoua ochrocephala. Next base: position 113,863 of record VZTA01016264.1, on the reverse strand, counting down.
GCATCTTGTTGTGGGTTTCTTTTTCCAGCAGCAAAATGTATTAAGATAACCCAGAAATTTAGCCCGAGTTACAAAAATTCTTATTTTTTGTGCTGATTTTCTTTTAAATTGTGCTTAGGAGCTGAATTCCGCTGCTGCAAGTGCAGCAAGTGGTAGAAATGAGACATCCCTGGTGTGAGATGCTGCGGTGTGCTAAGAAGTGATGCAGGATAGACCTCACAGTGGTGTTTGGATTGCAGAGCAAGTCAGTACATCCGTCTCCGGATGTTGCCATCCATCTGAGTTTGTATGAATCCTACTGGTGAGGAACCAAAAACTCCAGGGGCCTAACTTTACCCTGTGAAAATTCAGCAGCTCGACATCTCTTTGTGGCTTGCATGCCCTACTGGCAGACACAAATGCTTGGATGGAAAATTGGAACCTTCCTGAATTAACAAAAAATCTTTCAGGGAGGGATTAAACTACAGCCCCAGGAATACCTTTTTCTTTTGGTGTCTCTTTCCTCTGCAGAGGCTGTTGGTGTAGCCTTGACTTCCTTTATCTGCTACAGAGCTGATCTAATTTGTTGCAGGTCCAGACCAATAAGTCTCTCTGTCTCTCTGCTCTTGTCTTTGTGGACAAGAGAGATGGGAGGACAACACCAGGGGAGCTTGGTTACACCCTGCTTCTTGATCAGGGCACGCGATGAAATTCTTTATGAAAGCAGGTAACGATTTTTATCTCTTTTGGAGGTGGATGGGAAAAAGAAGAAAGACAAATCACTGTGATTCTGCTAAGCCACGAGCAATGAGGACAAGGCAGGAGCTTTTTCCATTTGTCTTCTTGAGCAATGATGTGAATAAAGCAGGGAGTCAGTAGCTTCTTCAGTGATGCTCTGCCCATCCCTGCTCCCACTCCCCCACCCCTGCTGCCTGGCAGTATCGTGTCACTCGTATTTCCCTTACTTCTGCCTTGAGTGATGTCTCCATGACCTGCTCGGAGCTGAGGAGCTTAATCTTCAAAGAGTCTGCTCCATGGGTGGTGTTCTTGCCTGGCTCTGCCAACCCCCAGAACATGTGCCACCCATTGTTGCAGCTGTGACTTTTTCCCTTCAGTTGACCAGCGTTACTGTGATTTATATTTCTGTCTGACGAAGGGATTTGGATTTTAAAATAACATCATGGGAGGAATCCCAGTTAGCTAAATGCATTTCGTTGACACTGATTATCTGGAACTAGGTCTGTGGTGATAAATTTGCCGTGCAAATTGCTCTTGGGTGAGTGGAGCCCATGAGACAATGCCGTGTGCAGGCTCCCAGCGCTTTCTGCTCCTTTTGTGTGTTGGAGGGCAAATTTTAGGGGAGGTACAAAGAGTGATGAGACCTGCTCGGAATTTTTTAATAAAGTTTTTTGGCAAAAGACGGGGTCCTGTCAAGAAACATTTTTGTTTGCAGCACATTATTTCGAGGTTGCTGACAGCGTCTCCACTTCCAGAACTGGAGTACTAAAGATGGAGAGTGCTCAATTTAGTAAAAAATCTCCTGATTTTCTGATGAGTTAGAAGTGCCTGCCTGCATGTACGTGTGTGTAAAAGCTGCATTTCCCAGCTGTAATGAATGCAGTTCTTGTCTGTTGTTTGGCTGTGTGGAATTCTTTCTAGTGACACCTGTACTCTCTCTTCTATAATGAAATCTGTAGTCCTGAGAAGGGTGCATGAAGAAGTACAGGCTTATGTTTTTAGGATACTGGTCAAAATGCTCCTTCTAACCAAATTTCTGACTTCAAGTAATCCAGTGGCAGTGCTTGTTGCTGAGAAAGATGACCCCAAATAAGAGAGAGGAGATCAACATTAGTTGAAAAGCAATATTTGTGATACTGTTGGGGGTTTTTTTGTATGATTTCTGAATTCAGTGGCTGCTAAATGTTTTAAAGTGCCTTTCATTCATTTATAAAGCATCACCTTCTACTCTGAAGAACTGACCAAGAAGGAACTTGGGAACTTCAAATCAGAGACTTCTGCTTGGAAGGAAAATATTTACCTGGGGTTGGAGTGAGTGTGGCTACTACAGTCCTGGCATTTGTTAGCCATGATGTGCTCCAGCCCCTTTGGAATACTCTGTTCTCACCTTTATTCGTGCTGAGTAAGGTGTTCTAATGTCTCCAAGGTTTGCTACTGCAGATCTCGCATGACAATTACAGAATTTAAGCTCTCTCTCTAGCATGCACATACTCAAGGATATTCTGCCTTTGGGTTGAATAATTGCTCACTTTAAATGTTATGTTTGCATTTGTGGTGAGTGTTATACATATGGGGGTGGGAGGGAGGAATGGGCAGGCAAAAGATGTAATTATTCAACAGAAGCCTTAGCCCTGCATTATAAATATGGATCATGACTTAAGGAGCCCGAGGACATAATATATTCATCTTCTGCTTGAATATCTACTTTTAATCATAGATTTGCCTGGAAGTCCTTACGAAAGATGTGCACTGACATTTAAGGTCCTTGTGACGTGCGCGTTGTCCATGTGCAGAGGCAGTGGGCTCCTGCAGCAAAGGGGCTGTGAGGACCAGGGGATGCTGAGCTGGAGCAAGGCCAGTGCACCTTTTCCAAAGAGGAAAACTTTCTGTGTACCAGAAAATGCCTATAGGTAAAGCAAGCACATGTTTAGCATAAATGTCACATCATTCAGTTGAAAGGAGGCAATTTCTGGAGGCATCAGTGTGGGCACTGGGGAGTGGGCTGGCAGCAAATGGGGATTGTGTCCACAGCCCCAGCTTTGGGTGGACTGTTTAACCTCTTCCCACCCAGCTCCTCTGCTGGCTGCATCTGTCCAGCCTCGGGAGCTCCCCCAAAGAGCAAGTGAGGATCTGTGGAGAGGCAGGAGAAAGGCAGGAGGTTCCGCAGCCCTGTGCCTCCTATACGGCAGTGAAACAGGTGTGAGCTATGTGTAAGGAAGAGGCACTCAAATGGCCTCCTGTCCCCATTGCTGCAGAGGCAGAACTCCCAGAACACAGCCCGTGATTATCCAGAGTCTGCATAGTAAGGATTTGATATTAGCCTTGAGGCTGTCCTATAATTAAAGTTGAGTGCTGGGCAAAATTAATCAACTGTTCTGCAGATCATACACCTCTCTGTTGCATCCTGGTGATAGGCAACTGCAGGAGTCTTACTCTGGTAAAAAAAAAGTTATTTTCTCCCACTTGCAGTTTTGAATTTAATGGTAAAGAGAGATTTCTGCAGTAGAGTGCCTGCAAAATACCAGATACAACTCGCTGTGCTATCTTATTAGGCATTAGGCTACATCTTGTACACAGCTATTCCCATAGCTCAACACTTGAGTAATTTCACTGTTTAGCCCAGCTTGTGGTGTCGCACTGAAGGGGAGCACCGAGTGTGTGGCTATTTGTGGAATGAGCACTTGCCTCTGCATGGTGAGTGCCGGGCTCTTAACTGAGATAAGGCTCTGGCAATGCCCTGGCAGAGATATGCAACAGCTCTGAATTCTCCCTCTCTAGAAAGAAAGAAGAGATGATGCTGGCTTGTGGTTGCTCAGCTTGTGGATAAACATCTTTTCTCTTTTGCTTTGGCTGCAGAGTTTAGACTCTGCGGAGCAGATGAGTGTAGGTGCTGATGTGAAAGGGGGAAGATCAACTTATGGAGCCAGAGGCCCAATAAATAAAATCAACAGTTTGATATCAAGAGACTTTTGTCTGGAAACGATGAGCTTTGTTAACCAATATATCATCCAAACCTTTCCCTGTGCTGTGGGAGAAACATCACATGTGGCAGTGGTGTCGTTGTACATGTGTTGTCTTCACAGTCTGCCTGGTGTTTGTCATTCATTTCCCTGGCAAGTGATGCATGATGAGAGTCTCTTCTCGTGTGGGTTACTCAGGATTTCTTCAGAGCAAACTAGGGACTCTCCCCTGAAGAACTCCTAAAATTTACAGCATAATTACTCAGTAATGTTGCAGAAGCTGAAGATTGAAATTATTGAGGAACAATTAGAAATTTCCTTGAGGGAACAGGCATGCTATTAAGAGATGAAATTTGATGAGACAACTGACCTTTTACTTGTTCCCAAGAAAAGAATGAGCTTTTATTTTTTTTTTCCTCCCCCCTATTGCTTGTGGGGTCAGGAAACACAGCTATAAATCTCTGTGTGTGATACATTTAATAAATTATTGCTTCAATACTTTACTTCCAGAAGAAGCAACAGTGTAAGGCCCTGTTTGGATAGACAAGTAGCCTCCTGAAGGAACCCTTTCCAAGGAGCACCATGCCAGGATGTCCTGCTGCTGACAAAGTCCTGGCAAGCCCGGAGTGCTGCCATGAGCGTGTTACCTGTGTTCAGCCCCCTGACCAGCTGGGGGACAGTATGGGAGGGCAGTGCCAAGCCTGCTGCCTTCCAGCAGCATCTGTGTGTTGTCCTGCCAGCCAGCAGAACCCGGGGGACCAAGAGGCCAGAGCATTTTTGGCTTTATTTCAGTATTCCCTTGGAAGTGCTGTGCCGAGTCCTGTAAGCGAGGAGAAGCCAGCATAGCTCGTGCAGAAGCACATGCACGCAGTTCTGTCCCACAAAAAGAAATTGCAGTTCCAGCAGGAGGGATTACAGAGGCTGCTCTGTGCTTTGTTCATTCAGTTCTATTTGAAACCTCACCTTTTTTCCTAGTTTAATGTATTTAAATAAGGAGCATTCAAACAGTTGATCTAAAAGGAAAACAAAAGCCAACGGTACAGATTTTATCTTCTTTGAGGGTCTTAGCACTGGAAAGAATTCTCTTCCTGCCCTGCAAAGCAGATGCTGAAGCTGTAACTAAAATGCAGCCAACTTTCACCCCATTATGAACAGAGTCCTGCTTTCTTAGCACAGTTTCTTCTACAGCTCGCAAGTCTTTCTGTGCTGTGTATCTTGATAGTTCAGGATTAGTTTGGAGACACTTCCTCTGTTAGCTTGTCTGTCCTGAGCAGCTGTGGATCAGAGGTAAAGAAGAGACACATGTAAGCAAAATACAGAGCCAAGAGGAAAGTGCCACATTTGTTATTTTTTCTTTGGCAGAGCCTCTATGTGCACACAAATAAATGTTTCTGTGCCTACTTTCACTAAGTGAGAGATGAAGAGGACAGTGGTGCTTGGTTGTTGGAGGAGGGATGGGATATCTGAGGTATAATCTCAGGCAGTCCCCCAGCCCATGCCTCAGTGACTGTGACTGTGGCACGGCTCAGTAAATAGGAAGAGTGTCCCTTCTGTGCACTTTGGGGGTCTGCAGATGCTTTATCACAGGAAAACGGTGCTGCTGAATGTTGCTTGGAGTTTGGGCACGCGCCAGCTGATCCACTAAAACAAAGAGCTCTTCCTGCAGACACGCTGGCAGCTTGGGTGTGTGTTTGGTGTGCCAGGTGTGCTCCTAGACAGAGCTGTGTTAACAGTCCGTGTGGTGACTGACACCCCGGCCCAAAGCAAGGTGAAAAAGGCACTGCACTGCAGAGTGCCAGGAGGGGATGATGAGTGTTTTGGAGGCTTTCCCTTTGAGCCTGCAGAGCTGATCGAGGGAGTCAGTCCGGCCAGTGTGCACTAAGGCAGGTTCTAAAATGTGTTGTGTCCCCAAAGCTGCTGACATGTCTGGTCATGCTGGGGTTTTTCCTGTTGTGGCCAGGTGCTGGTGTGTGAGGAAGCGAGTCAGCACTATGCTGCAAGCAGTCATCTGCTGTTGGCTTGTGGAATGGAGAGTTACTGTCAGAGAGGTTATCCAAAATAGCATCAAGAGTTCGATAGGAAACGGAGCAGGCTTTTATCCTGTGCTATGTTAATCCCAGCAGTATTTCTTTATGCTTTCTGTCAGTAACCAGGCTACTGTCCACACAGTTGTGTGCTGTTTGCGTAGCACCATGGGGATGTCTTTGATAAGGACTGAGCCCAGAGCAGCCCATGGGCTCCAGTGTCACGGGGAATTTTCCACAGATTATTTTTGTGGAGATTGCTTCAAGCTCTCGAACGCTGTTTTTGTACCAGTGCTACAGAATCTTGTCAGGAGACCGTGAAAGAAAACTGCACCTAAATTACAGAATCAAAGAATGGTTTGGATCGGAAAGGACCTTAAAGATCATCCCATTTCAACTGCTCTCTAGCCATTGTATGATATATATATGTGTGTGTGTGTGTGTGTATGTATAATGAATTCATGAATGAAAAATACATGGAGACCAACTCCTACATCTTGATGAATAAAAACCAGCTCTTGGGCAGGTGTCTGTGGGTGAGGCAGTTGCTGAGTTAGTATAGAGTGGGAAAAGTGCCCACTGAGCCAGGTGGGGAAAGGTTGGTGAGTTTAAGATTGGCACCTGGTTCTGAATTCTAAAATTAAGCCACAAAGGTGTGAGTAGTCCCAGTAAGCAGTCAGTGGTTTGTGTGTGGCACCAGTTGTCATTTCTCACCTTGCCTGATGTTCAGTTCTGTAGAGCAGTGTCTGCAGCACTGGAGTTATCATTCTCTGATTTTTCTGCTGCTTCTCTCAAAAACAAATGTGTGTCAGGAACTGACTGACTTGGAGAGACTTCACATAACTCTACTATGCACATCATGGGAAAAGAAAACATCTTCAAGTACTCAGAACAAAATACTTCTGTGCTTTTATCTGCTAAATTGAAAAGGTATTCCCTTTATATCCATATTCCCTTTTTCCTCCCCTCTTGCCAGATGCCACCAAAGTACAATCTCAAAGTGATAGGCATTTTGTGGGACAGCAAACGTGTTTTCTGACTGGACTTTGCCCTAGCTCAAATGTGAAATCCAAGCACTCTCAGCATGGGTAGAGCTGAAGGTTCAGGTTTTGATCTAACTTTGCAATTCAGACCCTGTATTAATGAAATAATTCTAATTCTTTCAAGGTTTTAGCTTAATTTTTGCTCTTGACTCTTGTTCAAAGGAGAGATTTTCAGATTGCCAAAAGCTGTGAGGTATTTCTGCCAACTTCTTCTGTGACACGGACAATAAACAGCTTCCTGGCACGTGGGCAATGTGCACAGAAACGCTCAAGTGTGGGAGTGAGGCATCTCTGGAGATACTCAAGGTCTCTTATCTTCCTGTAAGGTGCTGTCGTTGGCAGCTTCTGGTGTTTGGTACCTGAGCTCTCAGTTTGTCACAAGTGGTTTCCTAGGATTTTGTACTCTGGTGAAGCACTGGGATGAGTATTACAGGAGCTTTCTGCATGTCCTAATTTCCACTAGAAGGCTAAATACATATACAACTGGAGAGATTACGAGCACCTGAGTATAAACCGCTGAGAAATCTGTTGTCCTTTTTGCCTGCCACTTACTGATGAGATCCCACAAGCACATCCCAGGTTTCCAGCCTAGTTCCCAGCTGGTTTGTGCTGATGCTGTGTCACAGGGTGGCTGTTTCCTCCTCCTCCTCTCTGGCCCTCCTGAAATCTTTCTGGATTTGTTTTAATGCAACTCCATCCTAACAGATAGCTTGGGATGAGGGGAAAAAACCAGGCTGTTTCGTTCCAGGTGGATGACTCTCCTCCCATCCCAGCACTATTGCCAATGCCTTAGAGGAAAAAAAATCTACACTTTAATTCTCATAGATTTACAAAACTGCAGAGAACTTGTGTGTTTTGTCACTTCTGGGTATTTTATGTGTTATTTTTTAGCTCTGAGAGGAACTAAAAATGAAGTGATCATGGAATAGACTGAGGTGGGAAGGGACCCACAAAGATCATCCAAGTCCAGCTGCCGAGGGTATTCCCTTTGCATGGAAGCACCTATTATACAGATGTGCATTATAATAACGTGGTTTCTTTGAGCATATATGACTTATAAAACTGCACTGCGTACCTGATCCCCTCCCTGACATATCCATGTCAGTAAACTGTAGGAGAGCTGGACATTTCAAGGATAGTTGTGCTGCTTTCCTTTTTCACTTGTATTGCAGCCTACTCATTCCTATTCTTTCTTTTCACGGCTTCTATATTTAGCTCACACATCTATCTTGGATCATGCTGCTGAAACTGATGGAGGAATTTGGCCACTTAGGTGGCAGCTATACCTATATTTAGAAAATACTTCTGATGACTCCAGTGCCCCACTGAATTCTACTTTCCTTACAGTGATGCTTATTTAAAGAGTAGAACATTAACGAGCACTGAGATTTGACATCCATGCTGCAATTAAAAGAATTGATTAATTAAGAGGATAATTTGATGCTTGCTGACAATGCTTGCTGTGCAAAATAAGACTTATTTCCACCTCATTGGCATAGGCCTAGGCCCAAGCTCTGGACTTGAATATGTGCTAAGTATCAAATTCTTTTTTTTTCCCCTAGAAGTTATAATCAAGTAAACTAAGAGTCAAAGAGTTTGTGAGCCATATGCCAGATCTTAAGAGACTTTGCCACGGTTGTGTATAGTAACCAAACAAATACTTCCAGCCTTTGCTAACTTTATATTCTTATTCAAAACGAGAGAAGTAGTAATGATGAATGAGGTGAGCAGCTATCTTCACTAAGGCCTTGGAACTAGATTTGCTGTGTGTTCCTCTAGAAGAATTTAGCAGTGATACATTTTTTAATAAATCAGGGGACTTTGGAGGCTTTGATCATTGTGCAATGGACTTTTTTCAGCTTTTCCTATATGGAATCTTCTTAGCTGCACGTTTTCTTTGAGATAATTAGAGAGAACACCATGTTGTTCTTCTTAACAAATCTGGATTTTTTTTTCTTGTCTCCAGCGGATTCTTTTTAGCATTTCCTGATATTTTGTCCTGTTTAGTCATGTGCTATAATCTTATTGCCATGTAGGTGTAAATTATTGGGGAGCATGATCTGCTGCTTGCTGGAAACATAAGAATTGACATCACGTGAGGTTTTTTTAGCTTTCCACTACCAAAGGATGTTCACTCTTTGTCTTTCACTGAGGCTGTGATGACTCTGCCAGTCCCAATCATTATCTCGAAGGTGACCCTTCCTTTGGTGTCTGCCACTCCTTTCTCATTAAGCTATTTTTACCTATTATCCCTGGGGAATTGCATAAACACATCAGGGTTTCCTCTTTATGAAGAGGTAGTGCTGTAATTTCCTGTAAGTTTCTGTAATTTCATTCTAAAGTCACAAGTTCACCACAGATGAAAGATTTCACTAGTGATTTTTGGTAACCTACTGTTCCAAAAGAGACTATAAAAATGAAGTTATCCCCTATTAAATATAAGGATGCACGTGGCTGTATGTAGGTTGGATGTGTGGGAGTCTTTGGGATTGTTTTCAGTTCTCTTCTGGGCATCCCCTTGAAGACTGATGGGATGAGTGATTAAGGAGACATGGTGAAAATGCCAGAATTGGGTTTGATCACTCAGTAGGTGGAAGCTTTGCTTGAAGTTGGCACTGAACCAGTGCAACCACATGATTTTGGCCACAGTCTGCCTTTTAAAAATTACCTCTGATTGCTTGGATTAACTTTATAGGGATTCAGATGGGTGCAGAATTGTTTTACATGGACCATCTTTAGCTGACCTTCAAGGAACCCCTTCATCAAGTCCACCCTTATCACACACTTGATTAGATACACTTGACTATGAAACAGTACAAGTAGACAATCTTATTTTAAAAATTAATAAGGAAGGAGAGGAGGGATGAAACAAAAGGCAAGGAGAAGAAAGACACAACCAAAGAACTCCCTAAACCAGGCGTTCTTCCCCCAGTGCATTTTGTCCTTGAAGGAAAAACAAGGATTCAGACCCGAGGGGGACTTGACTTTGCAGTGCCTGAGGCAGAGTAGGAGTCAGTGTGAGCATCTGTCGTGGCTTACGAACAGCTATTATCCAATTTAGTGCTCCCATCCTTCACAGCAAGCTGCTGCAACTCGAGGAGCAGCCTAGTTAGTGTCCAGAGAGCCTGTGGGAAGGGTTAATGTGGATGGATATGAGAGGGAAAACCTCCTGGTCTCAGCTTGCCTGGGGAAGTATCGAAACACTGGTGAATCCCTCTGCCCCCATCTCATTCCCGTGGCTCCTGCATATCTGTGTCCTTACTTATTGCCTTCTCAGTGATCCCTCAGCTGTCTTTGGAATTTGGATGTCACGCCTTGGCTACTTTCTCCTGGATCGAAAAAATGCTGAGCAATGTGGCTGTTTTGTTATAAATCCCCTTTCTGTTTCGTAACTCTTGTCTTCCAACTTCAAAAATAGTTTCCCCTCATTGACTTGAGCAAATATAATAAATACGAGCAGTTGAGTCATCCTGAAAGGGCATTTGCTGGGGATTTTTTGGATGAATCATTTTAATTGGCTTCTTTGAAAACTGCAATTTTTTGAGCATTAAAAATTAATTAAGCGAGAAGGAGGGAACACTTACGAGCAGTGTGCCTTTATGAGATTAACTGATATTTGAGAAGTAGAATTAAAAATCATATGGAGCCAGGTAAAATGGTGTTTCCTTCATAAAAATGTTCTCAAGTGGAGACTATAAAGAGAATAGATCAGAAACTTTGATTAATTAAAGAGCTTGTAACGTGGCACAAAGTTTCTCTAAATGTACAACTGGGTAGAGAAATATGAAAAGCCTGAACCCTGACTGGCGTAAATTAGCCCACATCTACTGAAGTCTAGAAGCTGTTTTCTATGGAAGGAGGGGGAAAATAAAATCTGTAATGCACAGTCTATATTCCCATTTAGTGCTTTTCAGTTTTTCCAGAAATGGGACTAAAACATATGTAGCCCAAGCAACTCTAAAAGCTGAAGAGAGTGGGTGACCTTAATCTTCAAATATCCCCCAGTGGCCTGAAGCTTCTTCAGTCAAAGACTTGCTTTAAATTTCATTCTTTGAGCTTACAATATTTTCAGTGCCTGCCTGTGTTTACAAGAAGTGGATTAAATTAAAACCCTTCCCAAGCATTTGTTGTGATTTGACGGCCTGCTGAGTAATGCTCGTTGCACGTGTTTTTGTTTTGTGGGGACAGCTTTTCCCCACAGGTTGATGCACTTTTTTTGGACAGAGATTTAATTGTGGGGCAGCTGGTCTGATCATAGACCGATTCTTTCAGTTCATCTGCGGGAGAAGCAAGTTGTACTCGGAGTTGTAGAATTACACGTGGCTTAGTTCGGTGTTGGGGGAGAAAATAAGCGAAGTTTTATTCAATCTTGGCTGGCTAATATTTAACAATACTTATTATGGGGTGCCTGGAGGCAGAGCTGCTTCTGCATTTTGTGACTTGGGAGAGTTGTTCCCTTTGGTGGGAACTCTGGAGTTCTGTACAGGTTTTACCTCTGAAAGATGAAACATTGCTTAAGCCTGGGGAGATTAAGGTAGGGATGTCTGTCCAAAAGGAAATAGTCTCATTTAATCCAGATAACTGTGGCTCAGCTTTTGTTTCCTAGGATTAAATGGGGGGGTGTATCATTATCCCTCCCAACAAAAACATGAATGAGGTTTTTAAAATATTTTTTTTCATTAGAAGCCAGCTAGGCTTTTAAAAAATTTTCTCCCACACACACCAAGCTTCTTATTTTTATCGTATTTTTCTCTTCCTTTTCCCATAACTCATTTTTTTTTGTTTGCTCAGTTTTAGAAATGCAAGGGAAAAAAAGACAGCCTTTAGGTAGAAGGAAGAGAACAAATCCAGGATTTTTCTGTCTAAAGTGGTTTCAAAACTTTATATGAAATTGTATCAGAGAAACTCTTCACACAGCACTCTGCTTTTGATTGGCTTTGAATATAAGGTATGAGTACAAATTGTCCTTTGAAGGGCTGTGACAGGAATCTTGTGGTGGCTCTTGGAAGCAAGTCTGACACTTCCTTACCTCTGGGGAGCAGACACCAAGTGGTGAACACCTCGGTCTGCTTTGAGTGCCAAATATTTCACTTTTTCCCACCACCTGCCCATCTTTCTCTCCTGTGACCGAAAAACAAAAAAGAGAATTAATTTCAATATAGGTTAAAATATAACATTTGTGGCCATCAGATGAACTTGATATAAATAATGGGAGGGAGGGAAACAGAATGCAGTTTTAAAGCATTCTTCTGTTTTTCTGACTCTTTCTGACTGCCCAGGGCTGACTTGCTCCTTGAGGCAACTCAAGAGAGGAACTCTCCAGGATGAAGATGCAGTGTCAGAATTAGCTGGTTGGAGGGAAAAATTTCTAATTACTAATCCTTTTTTTTTTTATATATCTACCCATAGAGAGCAGAATCTGATTTTAAGATATGAATTATGCATTGTTATTAAACAGTAATCAAATGATTCAAATGCGATTTAATTTTTAAATTAAATCATTTAAAAGCATGCTTTTTTAAAGCACTGGGCCTTAATAAAATGCTGCTTTCTGCTGCTCTTTTATCAAGAACTTTATTCACAATGCTGAATATTTTATGGTGCCAGGGGACATTGCATTATCTCCTCTGATATTGCCAACCCGATAAAATAATAATAGAAAATCTCTACTGTAATTTCTTTACCCATTTTGATGAGGAACGATCTGGTAATTCATTAAATAGGAACGTATTGCTTTGAAAATGCAAATGAATAAAGTAACATTGGCATTAAAAAATAGCAGCCAAGGAATTATCTGATCTCTTAAATGATCTGCCTTTAATTCAATTACTCAGGAATCTCGTTCTCCTTACTCGGTGGATTGTGATCTGTGCTCTGGGGGCTGATGAGTGCTGTGTCACTGGGGTCCAGCAGGGCTGATACCCCCCAGATTTGCCCTGGGAGTCTCTGTTTAGTTGCTGAACCGGTTGGGCTGTTTGTGGTTGTGAATATCGCCCCCAGCTAAATCCTTTGTGGTTGTGAATGTTGCCCTCGGTGAAATCCCGTGTTGTGCCTCAGGCACTGACCAATCTGTGTGTGTGTAAATATGGACAGCGGTGATTTTATGCGAGGTCTGTAAGGGCTGCTCCAGAAGTGGGCAGCTCAATAAAACCACACAGGGGTCTTGTGGTGCTGTCTGACCTAACTGTAGAATCCTGGAGTGGTTTGAGTTGGAAGGGACCTTAAAGCCCATCCAGTTCCATGGGCAGGGACACCTTCCACTATCCCAGCTTGCTCAGAGCCCCATCCAACCTGGCCTTGGACACTGCCAGGGATGGGACAGCCACAGCTTCTCTGGGCAACCTCTTCCAGTGCTTCACCACCCTCATAGTCAAGAATTTTTCCTAATATCCAACCTAACTCTGCTCTCTGTCAGTGTGAGGCCATTCCCCCTCATCCCACCACTCCAGGCCCTTGCATACTGTCTCTCTCCATCTTTCTTGGAGTCTCCCTTCTTCTTTTCCTTGACTTTGGAGATGTTAGCAGAGGTGGGTCTTCCTTTGCTTACTGGGACGTTCCTGGGTGAGGTGGCACGTGCCTGCTTCAGGATGGGGACACCATTAGGGTGACAGAGTCCCATTTAATGTGAGAGTCCTTTGGGGCCAGGCAGCTCCCTGCAGGCTGTGGCAGGATCCAGGCAAGGTTGAATGGTGCAGCCATTCTTGGTCTTTTTTAGCCCGCTGCTGCCACGAGGTAATAAAACAGCACTTCACTCGTGCCATGTGAGCAGCTTGAATATAAAGCTGTGAGGAGGGTATAACAGGCAGGAAATTCTGCTTAGGTTGCAGCAGCAGCTTATTGCTGCAGTGGTTCTGAGGTAGCCTCGGGGAAGGGAGGAAGATGTTTGCTGTCTGGCTCTGTTGGTCCCAGCGCTTTTCTTCAGGGGATAAGTCTTTGGGAAAATGGGAACTAATAGCATGATCCATGATCATCCAGTCCTCTTAAAAATTAAGTCGGTGGCTGACACCTTTTACAAGGAGATTGCTGTGAAAGGGCTGAGTGTTTGCAATGAGCATTGTAATTCCATAAACACTGATATCACATCCTCGTTTCCCAACGCTTTATAAAGGCTGCTATCTCAGATGCTGTGGTTGCCAACTTCCTGATGCTTGCTGTTTCCAGCCACTCACATCTTCATCTTGTCATCTGCTTTTGGTTACTTGGACACTTTCTTGTTAAATATTACAGAACAAATAGCTGTTGCTGCTGCCAGCAGGGCTGGGAGATTTTTGTTCAGGTCCCGCCTTATGTATTTCAGAAGACATGAAAATTTCCCTTACTGATTTTATGTCCTGGTTCTCCCTGGGCACAAATAGCCAACCCAATAAAAATTTGTGAGTAATATTCACTTAATGGTTAATTCCGTCACTGCCAGCTCAATGGTTCTGTGGCAATGATAGTTTTTGTATTTCAGACTTATCCCAGGAGACTTCTCTTTTAATGTGTCTTCCTTGTTGAACAAGCTACACTTTCTAGGGAATCCAGGCTACACATTTCAGAACTGTTACAAATATTTCTGCATCTAGGTCCAGCCCAACACTGTGTTTTTCTTAGGCTGGGATAGAAGAACTGCTTAAAAGGCAAAAATACTTCATTTGGAAGGATTTTTAAAAGTGAAACATTTTTGTGTGGGGAAAAAAAAAAACAAACACTTTTTTTTTAAAATCGAAATTGGGCAAAAAGTTTTGAGAACATGAAAATTAAATGCAAATTTTGGCTTCAGACTGAACAAATATTTTTTCGTCAGCAATGAAGATCCCCTCCAGACACATTTTATTGATTCTGCTATTGAGCTATTCTTTCCCCCATCCTTTCCATTGCATATCTCCAAGCTGAATTTTGTTTCTCCCTGAACACAAAGTGATGATAAAGCAGACTCGGTGTATTTCTTGATGGTCAGTGTAACTCATTCGTGTGTTTTCAATTTTTTTTTACACCATTTGGACAACATGAAACAGCTACTGCATTGAATCTGTCCATGCAAGTGCAATGAAAATCCGTCTAGGCCCTAAGGGTCACAAAAGAACAACGTTTTCTGAGGATGAGGTAGAGAGAAAGCCAAATCCTGTATGGAAATGCTCCTTTAGAGGGAGAAGCTGCTTTTTCCTTGCCACCTACTGAAAGGCAGACTTTCACGAGATTTTTCAGATAAAGCCTGGAAAGATAAATATTCCATTTTTACCTGACTGGCATCTGCTGCACAGGGAACAAATCAATGGGATGTGGGAACAGCAGCAGGGCAGAAGGTGCTAGACCAGCAAAAGCTTCCTTCTGCTTCCTTCCATGCTGGAAAAAGGAGAGAATCTCCCAGCAAACAGAAAGCAAAGAAGAAAAGGGACAGTGTACCCCTCCAGCTGCTTTTTTGTTTTGCTTTTCTTTCCCCTAGTAAACTCTTCTCATTGTACTCTCGTTGAGGACTTTCCATCACTCTTTTCCCACTTAGGAACATATATCAGAAGCTTAGGGTGCTTGGGTTGGAAAATGGACTTTGTGGATACCATCAAATTCTTCAATCCCTTCAGCATCAACTCTGTTTGTAGGGTACCTGATTTACAAGGCAGGGAGAATGCCCATAACATTTACCCCATGAGCAGCAGCATCTCTTTGATTCGTCTCCTGGCGGTTCAGCTTCAGGCAGTTTTTCAAGTTAACTACTTCCATGTAGAATAACTTGTCTCTCTTTTGATCCCTGAGCTGACCAATATGTTGAAAATGACAGTAAAATTATGTTTTAGAGAAGGTGAGGGGAAAATATGGCTGCAAATCCCAGAGTGTGTTTGAAGAGATGAGGGCATCACTGCTGGAAATGAAAGAAATGAAAGATTATAACAAGTGTAATAATAATTAGCATGACCTTCATCAAACAAGGTAATTATGATGACAATTGGAGTGGCTTTAAATCAAGCTTAAATTACTTTAAAGAAGTAACATTAGGCACTATTTTTGTTGCTGTCTTATCAGCAGGAGGGAAACCAACAGCTTCAGATTGTAAATTTGGGGTAAGGATCCAATATATATGATGAAATTCCAAATGTCTCTATGGTCTAGAAATGAGGCTGCATCAGACACTGATGGCCAGGAATGCAAATCTCCACCAGAAGAGAGGACACAAAACTAAATAGTTTTGAGCACTGACTTGAGCCCTGTTACTTGGTCAAGTTTCTGAATGGTTTTTATATGTGTCCAGCCATTTGTTTTAAAGATGATGTCCTTTTATACTAATACATGTCTCTTATTTCCCTTTCCTCCTTGCATCATGGTAGGTATGGTTTGATTGTTTCTAGGTGGGTTTTTTTAGGATATTCAGAGATTAAAATACAGTGATAAACACTCACGTGGTCTGGATAACAGTGTAATGTGTATTTTGTTGCTAGCAAAGTTAGAGCAGTAGTGATTACATAAAAATTCAGTGTAATGTCTCAGTATGCTTAACACACAGTGAAAGCATGCCTGAGTTCTTGGGAAGTTTTCCCTGTGCCTGCCTAGAAGCTTTTCTACCTGAAGGCATCTCTATAGAGAACTCCTGGCTAAGCAGAAGACCTGGTCTTGAATTCAGGGTTGCTCAGCACAGGCTTGGCCTTAGAGCTCCCATCACACCACTGTTGCCTTTGTGATTAATTTCTGAAAGCTGTTTGTAGAGATAAAGCTGTCTCCAGAGAACCTTTTCACTTTTCCTGGGATGATGTGGTCACAAGGAAAAGTTGGAGTGAGGTTTCAGCTCCTTGCTTTTGGGTTTTATTTGCTTAGAAGTGCCCAGAGGAGATGGGAGGGCTCATGGCTGTGTGTAGAAAACTCCTCTTCCCCATACAGTGAGTTTAATTTGGGACCCCTATTTAAAACACTTCTCCAAGATGCTGATTCCTTGAGTTGTAAAAATTGTGGCACGTGAGAGGGGGAAAGGCTGATGGACTGCTGAAATACGTGCATTTGGTGCAGTCTCACGGATTCCAGTGAGGAATTTATTTCCTTAAACAACACCTTATCTCCTTATGTTTCCTTTAAATAGCTGTAACATCACCAGAGTGTTTTATATCCAACTTTCCCCAGCGTGTCTCTGCACCTGTGGAGTGGATTGCACCTGTCCTTTGTAGGGGCCCCAGTTACCAGGTGCTGGGACAATTTTTAAATGTTGTTCTCACATCAGGAGGTGATCCTGTAGGAAGATCTTGCAGTCAGCTGCTGAAGCCTGATGCCACGGAGTGTGGCTGTAGGAAGGAATTTGTGTCCCCAGTTGGATTTCCTCCTTGTGGACACTGCCAAACTGGTGTTGCCCCAGTAAAGCCACAGTGGTTGAACTGAGAGGAGTTTCATCCCTCGTGCAGTTCATAGGCAGCCCGAGAGGGAGGGGTCACAGTGCCGAGGAGCACCCCCAGTATCCTGAGAGGACCCTCTCCACTGGCTGCAGTGGGATGCACGTGCTGGGTGGGATCCTGGTGTACTGCAGAAACCACTGTACAGCACCTTCCAGGATGGTGGTGAGATCATTTGGAGTGAATGAGCCCTTCAAAATTAAGCACAGACAGCATAAAAGGTGCTTTGCAAAACCCTGTTCTGTTCCTGTCCAAGTGCATAGGCAGAAATACAGATAAATTTAGCCACTGGGCTAATTTTCAAGGCTTTGGCTGGGATAGTTGGAGTAAGTGATTATCCTGTCTCCTTTACTGCAGAGCATTTCGATCTGAAGTGTGGGACATGTGATTTTCCTGTTCACGGAGCACAAAGCAGACACCTCGCTCGGAGAAAAGTGTTTAGTCTGGGTGAGAACTGCTCTTTGTGTGCATGCATGTGATTTATTTATAATAGATAATTCCTGCCAGCCAGATGATTTCTCCCAGCTCCCTTTCAGCTGGAGCCAGGGCGGCCTTTGTCAGTTATGTAAGGTCTGGTAAGTGTGGTGCATAAGCAGCAGCCTTTAATTTTCATCCCCGCTGGAAAATGAGATGAGCTATCCCACTTACCCCATGAAATAATAGGGTTGTGTTTGGAAAGGGCTGCTGCCCAGCTGGGAGGACAAAGTACTGCCCACCCTGTGAAGGTGGAAGCTTGAGAGAAATCGCGGTGCTTGAGGAGAGCCGTTTACAAAGGACCCACAGCCAAAGCAGGTCCCAGAAAGGAGAGAGCTGCACTTTCAAATTAGCTTTCCTCCCTTTTGTGTTGTTCTGCCTTTGTCCTCATCTTCAAAGGCAGAATGGGCAGGAAATTCAGGAGGTTCTCCAGAAAAGGGGCAGTTCCCTGCCTATGGGAGGTAGATGTGTGTAGGGGCATAGCCCCACACAGGGGGGGTTTGATTTACAACTTATCTACTATATTTCAAGCATGTGCTTAGTAAAACTCTGTGTTTCTACAAATAGGGAAGAACAGTAAACCTGACTTTAAAGCTCCTCTGGAAATTAGATTCTAAATAGAGATTATGATACCGTTTCTGCACTTTCCCCATGAAGGCAGGCTGAGCATGTTGGGGCTGTTCACCCTTGAGATGAAAAGGTTGTGTGGAGGCCTCATAGCAACCTTCCAGTGTCTGAAGGGGCTCTTCATCAGGAACTGGAGTGATGGGACAAGGAGCAATGGGTTCAAAGTGAAAGAGGGGAAATTGTTCCCTGTGAGGGTGGGGAGGCCCTGGCACAGGTTGCCCAGAGAAGCTGTGGCTGCCCCATCCCTGGAAGTGTCCAAGGCCAGGTTGGATGGGGCTTGGAGCAAGCTGGGATAGTGGAAGGTGTCCTTGCCCACGGCAGGGGGTCAGCACTGGATGGGCTTTAAGGTCCCTTTCAACCCAAACTGTTTTATGATTAAATAGCATAACTGCATAATAGCTTGACTTTTCTAAAAACCAGGTATGCAAAATGTAATTTAAATTGAGGGGTTCTTACATCCTAAAGTCTGTATAGACATTTTGCTGTCAAAGAAATGGTAGCACTTTACTCCCTGTTTTTATTCATCCTGTCCATAGCAATGTAAGTGATAGATCCAAGCTGAGAAAAAGTTTGGAGTGGGTCAGATTGCAGGGGATGGTGTGTGGGTGGAGAACTTCTCCAGCATATTTTTCACAGTGGCCCTGAGGTACTGTGCCAATTGCTCATACTCTCCCTCAGGCAGGCAACTGGAGCTGAGGGTAAATTACATAACCCTAAACCTGTGTTGTCTTTGCACAGGCGTTTATGATTTACATCCTCTTGGCCACTTCTCATTTTTCAAGTAATTATGACTTGTGCATTTGTGACAGCCTTTAATATAAATACCTGCATTCTGGACATTAGCAAGGCAGCAAAATAGTTACAATGATTCTCGTCCTTCACGGCACTTAGTGTGTTTAGTTTGCAAAGGGCTGTAAAAGGAGGGCCTGCGTCACTTTACTGAGGGGAGGTCAGAGGTGAGAAGAGGCTGAAGTGATTTGGGCTAAGGCTGTTACAGGGGCTTTCAGCTGGCAACCTTATTTTTTTTTTTAAACAGTTTACCATCCCTGCCCACAAACTGCAAACAGGGAGACGTTGCACTGTGACAAACAGGGCCTCGCATTCCCCTCAAATTTCAATGGGCTGTTTGTATACGTGCAGAATTAGCTGGAAATAAGGCAGATTTAGGAGACCGTGTGGAGCACATCTTATCCCTGTGCTGTTATGACAAAGAAAAGCAAATGTTCCCCAAATGGCTCTGAGGCATGGCCCTTTCTCTGCCCTCCTGAGCTGCATCAAGCTGTTGTTTAGACTTCAGCAGAGAGGAGGATGAGTTTGGATGTTACAGCTGCACTCTTGAGTAAGCCTGTTCCTTGTGAAATCGTAAACTCCACAGCGTGGCTGCTCCAGTTGTGAGTTCTCTCTCTCTCTCCCCGGCCCCCAGTCAAGGGGAAAGGTTTTATGCAAGAAGAGGGGAGGAAGAAAAGAATATTTAACTATAATCTGCCTCTGGCGAGTCATGTTCTATTTAAAACTTCACTGCACCCAAAGAGCCCAGCGTGGCAAGAGGTGCAACCTGACAGCAGAACTGGTTCAGCACATGCATGAGCATCCCAGGGGGCTTTTGCAGCTTCCACGGACCCCAGAGACCTCTGGACCTGTCCCCACCTCCCTCTCTCCCACATCAAATTCTCCATCACCTCTGCAGGGGCATGTACTCCCTGATGTGCATAGGAAGCGTTTGATACAAATGTTGGTGCTAAACTCTGTCACTCCAGTTTAAACTTGGATTTGCTCTCGTTTTCTCTGGCTGTTACATTATTTGTTTCCTTGAGTCTTTTCCCCTCACATTCTTTTCCACTTATTTTAAGCCAAAGGTGATTGAATGTTTGTCCTCTGGCTCCTAAAACACTTTCCTATACTTTGTCTCCCAAACAAGTCACGAGTAAAGACCTTGACTGATCAGTATATAGGCTTGCACTCGATTTCCCCCACCCCTGAAGGAGGAATTAAGTAAGAGAGAACTCTATTTATTAGTTCCACTAAAGCTGATACTGAGGGGTCCTATCCTTTTTTCCCTTCCTGAAGGGAAGGTGGGGATAGTGAGGAGCAGGATCTCTGTGTTTCCATTTTCCATTGCAGTAAATCTTGAAGAAGGTTGGGAAATTGGTCTGACTTCTGTTTTCCAGCCCAGCCCTGGGGTCTTCCCCAGCATTGCATCCACACTCGGCAGGTTGGTGGGAGGCAGCAGCTTCTTGTGGAGCCCTGTGCTGTCCACTCCTAGGAGGGAATGTCATCTTTCCCCTCCCTTCAGTCCCAAACTGCATTTTTTTCCTGTGCAGTTAGAAAAATAGTGACAGTAATGGACTTTCCCTGGGGATGTTTGTTTTATTTGCAATTATAATTAGCAGCAATAATATGTTTACTCTTTCTGATAATGTATGGGAAGACACTTTGATTTTGTGTTTTTTTCCTTTTTAAGTCTCTGTGCTGTCAGAACTGCAGAACACTCACACTCTGTGCTGTCTCTTGCCACACCAGCTACCCTTTAAAATGCAGCTTACTCCATTTCTGTTGTCAATGAACACCATGGCCCCTTTTTGTCCAAAGCCTGTTGTTCTGTTAGTCTAAATCTTGTTGGTTTTTTCCCATTATGAAGAGAAGTCGATGGTCAGGATCTCTATTGTAAATAAACAAAGGTGGATAAAAAACATAAGCTGTCTTTTACTGAAGCAAACAAGAGTCTGTTTCTGCAGAGATGGGTTTGGATTTACGAAGCAAGTCCTGGATAACGTCAGAATTGTTGACAAGCAACAAATCTTGGTTTGCAACCCATGCCAGATCCCTGCTGCCCAGCTGAGCCTCAGAGGGGCTGCCTCCCCTCATTAATGCACAGGAGTTTGGGCTGTGGAGAGATTGAAAAGGTGGAGTCTTTGTTCTTGGAGACAAAACTTGCTGGTGGTGTTGTATGTGAGAGGTGTTCTTGTGCCTTCCTACTGCCTCTTTGTACCTGTGCACCTCCCTGGCCCCGAGCATCACAGTTCGTGCAGCTCTGTCCCTCTGCTTCTCAGTAAGAGCTGACCATAACATTCATTAGGGTAAAACTAGCCTGTTTTGGCTTTGAATTCTTCCTCCAGTCCAGCCTCGGGCTTTGCTCATGCCAGAGTGTGCAGCTGCCTTTCACCTGGGCCAGAGCTCAGTGTTTTTGGCAATGGTTTCTGTTTTTACCTGGCTCACAGTGACAATCTGTGGGAACTCTTCACACTCGTGGGAATGTGGGAGGTGTGTCCTGCAGTTTGGTGGCACTTTCTGCTTTGGTTTCTTTTAAAATAGTTATAAATCTTTCTTTCAGTAATAAGTGTGTTTACTTGGCACATGAAGTCTCTCATGGTCTAATTTTCTTTCATTCTGCATCTATGAAAAATAAAGCTTTGTGAAGTCAGTGCTGTGAACTTAGAATTCGATAATTTTCTGCAGCCAAAGTTTCTGCTGTGAGTTCATGAGAATATCCCAATTACCTATTGATTTGTATCAGCCAGGTTTCACCACTTCTCCTCCGAGAATTTTGATTTGCCAAGAACAAGAACCACAAGGTGCCTGAAATGTCCCTGACAGTTACTTTTACCAACCTCCCTCAGCTTTTGGCACTCCCCCCACATGCTGCTTGTCTCTAATGTGTGCAGATATATGCTGCTGGACCAGAGGTATGACTGGGCATGCAAAGCATCCATTATGAGCAGGTTCTGATTTTCTCCGTTCGCATGCTGGTTAAGCTATCACAGTTCCTACTGCAGAAAATTTTCCCTTTTATGCTCCTTACATAAACACAGCAGTTGCCCACATCTCTGTGCTTACATTAAAATGAGCTCTTTCTTTTTTTGGTTTTTTTTTTTTTTTTTTTGGAGTAATATCAGTTCTACTGGGCCTAATCCTGGGATATGTCAAAGTCTCTAATCTCACACATTTTACTGAAAACTGAGTGATTAACCTCTTGGCAAAGCTATTTGGAATATCAGGGGGGATTGAGCTGTTGAAATAGGGCTACAGACAGGCCTTTTGGGTCCTTGACTGGATCCTTAGCTGAGCCTTTTCCTACATGCCATGCTAAATGAACTCAGCATTGCTCCTTGACTTGGCTTTTCTACTGAGGTTTAACAGTCTGGTGGCACAGTGTGTCCTTTCCCAAAAACACCTGCTCAAACTACACCTCCCAGTTGTTCAAAGCCCTCCTGAGCTGTGTGTCACCTCACCCTTGTTATCTGGGAACCAACATGCTGCATGCCACATCTAGACTCTGCTAAAAAGGAAATCTAAGTTAAGCATTAAAATGGTAGGAAGTGGAAGATTTATGGTTAATTCAGCTGCCTTTATACCCGTGTTGAGGTGACCTCTCTAATTACTGGTTTGTGCAAGGGTTCTGTAAAGCCTTTTCACCAGGTATAATTATTTTATGGTTTGTCTGTGTGTTTGCTTGCAGAGAAGTGAGGCAGTGTGCAGGTGAAGTGCAGGACAAGATCTCTGTGGAGCAGGATGGTTGGACATGCACGGGCCCAGGTGTTTGCAGAGTGAACATTCCCTGCCTCGCCGTGCTCTGCCCTCAACAAACATTTCTTTGCCTGGCTTTGGTCATCACAGTGTGTGGTGTCCTCTCCATCAGCAGTCAGCAAAACATCAGTATCATCATAGCACTGCATGCTTTGAAAGCATTTCAGACAGCCTCATTTAGTCCTTTATTCTTTATTTCTACTGGCAGTTTTAAGAAACATCTACCTATATCTCAAGGAACGGAACTGAACTGGATGTTAAAGATTCCCACATCAAATGCTCCAAACAGAAAATGGCAGAACGAGGGCTGCCTGTGCATCCTGGCCTTTCCAGGCTACATTTCTCTTTCCAGACAACCAGTCAAAGCACATCCAGAGGTCTGCTTGCAGTTAGTAGTCCATGACTGGAGTACAGTTTAATAACTCTTTTTTCCTCCTCCTTTAACACTTGTTCATCCCCTTCCCCCTACTGTAGGAAGTGGGGAAAAAAAAAATTTTCCCAGGGCTCAGAGCAAAGTTAATCCAATAATTGTGGTAATTTATGAGTTGATGGTTGATAGCAGAAGACATAATTATTCTTTTCCAGCCTTAGCTAGCTCACTGTGATCAAATATGATTATATGTTATTGTTCAATGAATCATATGCTGAGCACAATGCGCTGACCTGATGGCTGATGGCACCGTGCTCCTCGGTGGCATTACATTATGAATTAGATCAGTTCGTTATCTTGCTTATCCGAGGCCCTAATCCCACAAACACTTGTGAATATTTTAAAATTTACTGGCAGAATAAATCCATGTCTGAAGTTCTGTGATGCAGCCTGAGATGAGAGGATTTTGGTAGTTTTCAGTCCCTACAGGTACCCGTCTTTGCTGGTTTCATCCTGGCTTATGTTTATATTTGTCATCTTTGTACTTTGATTTTAGCCCAACCTTTTTCCAACCTAAACTGCCTCTAGACAAAGCCTGTGAGCGATGTGACCTTTGCTTGTCAGCACAGGAGAGGGTGTAAATTAATTCATAGGCTCATTTTGTACAGTAGGTTCTGGCCTAGGTACTTTTATTGGAGCATCCTTAACGTCAATAGCTAAATAAGTGCAGGCTGGATGAATCCTCTGTGTCCTTGCACAACCCCTGTACAATCCAGGCTGCACAGAACCACTCTTACACTCTCACAGTCGCCTTCCTGGTACCAGACCTGCTGACTGAGTTATACCTAGTGCATGTTTATGGGTGTGTGCATATTTATGCTTCTGCATGTTTTCATTTCAGGTGCGTGTCCCCCTTTAATCAATATTTGTTTCACGCCATCGGAACAAACCTGGAAAATGCAATGCCACAAGGAAATACTTAACCAGTCAATTTCACCAGGGACCCAGTTATCTTTTGATGTGAATACAGTAAAAAACACAACAGTAGAAGCAGCTCTAATTTGTCTTTGTAAGATCTGTCTTAATAAGGCTGATGGGAGGAAACCAAACCAAAAACTGGCTGAGGCACAGGGCTTAAAAACCTGAGGAAAAACCTCCTTCAGCCTCAGAAAAAGTGGCATATGCACAAATCTGCCTGAATCTTCCCCACTGCCCACAGTCCTGCGAGGCAGCCTGCCAAGCAGAGGTGGTCTGGTTTTTGAGGCAGAAGTGGAAGAGCAAGAAGAGAGCGCTGTAGGGATTCCCAGCTGTGGAAGTCATCCCAAGAAAAGGGAACGTGGCCCTGGGTGGGAAGAGATTGTGGGAATTGCCCACTGATAGCCTGTGCAAGTGAGACCCACGGGAGAGGGGAAAGGGAGAGAACAAGCTGGGAAGCAGGGAAAATGTGGGTAGTGCAGCAAGGACAACCTGAGGACTGGGGAGACCAAGACAGAGACATGAAGATAACCCACTTCTGGGCTCAGCCAGGTTGCTGTTTCTGCTCTCAGCATCAGAGCTGATGCCAGCACCCACAGACTGTTCTCTGAAATACATGGTAGTGCTGTTGTGTCCACCAGAACTCTGCTTCAGTGACTGGCTACACTGCCAAACACCTCCTGGAGTGGAATAGATAAATCCATGCTACCTCCACTCAACTGTACGTGTTTCCTTGTGAAAAAACAAGTAGGTGTGTTGTGATAACGAGCTCTGTGCTCGGGCTGGTTTGCCTGCTTTCCCTTTACCCCATGGAGAGGTTTTGTGTGTGTTTGTGTTTAGAAATACTGCATGGCTTGTTTGCTGTCAGCCGGAGTCCCTGCTGTGCTTCTGAAGTGCTATTCTGGATACTATTGCATTTGCTAATGAAAAGTTTAGGTTTTGATACTTGTTAGTGTGCAAGTCACTCAGAGAGAAGGAAGGGTCAAGATGTTGGTTTGAAGGTGCTGATGTAATGTCAAATGCCCTCTTAATCCCAATAATAACCCAAAGATTTGTTTGGGGGTTGCTGCGGTGTTCAGTGTCTCAGGGCAGCCCAACAGTGATGGGAGTGTAAGTCCTGTTTTCACCCTCAGGCTTTTCTGCTCTGAGCCATGTGCTGGATGCACTTCTAGATGCTGCTAGAGCAGTGATGCCTTAACTCTGCTTCTGGTTCAAACAGAATTACAAATCCCCACCCTTTTCGTTCCAGATTTTATGCAAAGCAAACCCCCAGCACAATAACACTGATGCTGATGCTGCTGCAGTGGCAGATGGACATGGGTGATCTGGTCTCCAACCTTGCTGCTGCACTCCCCACAACCTTCCTGCCACAGGGTGGGGTGTGAGGAGTCTCCTTTCACCACGTGGGGCTGTTGGCAGAGGTCAATGAGAAGCCAGAGGTACAGTGAGATGCTCAGGATGGATCTGCATACAAGGGCACGCGTGTTAGCTGGGCTCCGAGGAGCCAGGCTGTGAGGTGTGTGTGTGACTTGGGCTCTTCCCCATCAATCTGAACCAGGGTGTTTCAGAAAATGCATTGTTCCAGCTCAAGTTTTTTAAAGACCTGGTTGTGAATGAACTGTGGGTTTGGGGAGATGGTTCTGCTGCCGCTGTGGTAGAGGGTGACCTGTGCTCCTCAGGATGGCACCAGTTTATTTGGTAACTGAGTCCCTGAAGAAGGAAGTCTCCCCATGACCAGGTAGTGTCTGAGTAGGGCAAATGATGGAAGATAAGCTTGCACTTGCTCTTAGAAACCTACCTCAAAGAGTATAAACACTTCCAGAGCCAGGCCAAAGTCTTGGATGTGTCAGCAGGAGTTTTAGTAGTGCATCCAGAGTGTATCCCAGAATTCCAGCCCTTTCCATAGGGACCCTGTATTGTGTCTTCCTGAGAGCTTCCTAAATGCTGTTACAGCAGCAGAGGGTGAGGGCCTGGAATCACCAGTTGTGTTGTGCTTTATGTACACATGGGTTGCTGCATGAACAGCACGTGTGCCTCTGTGTGTGGGTGTTAGAAATAAAATACTGCATTTTGTCAGCGTGCTTGTCTAAACCCTCCTCTTCCCTTTGTCTCACACCCTGGGAACAGAAGGGGAGATTGAGGCTCCAGAGCTGATTTTTACATACTCTGGAGATCTGGTGCTGTGAACTCCTTCTACTCTGTGATGCCCGTGGGTATCATTTTTGATTTGGGAAGAATACTCACAAGAGTTTCTTGGTTTATGTAAATACTTTACCCTCTGTCCTGGCAAGGAGACAGCCACTTGTGAGCCTGGAGAAGCTTCTGATGTTGGCATCTGCACTATAAAAACAGGTCACCAAACTACCTTCTGCTGTGGCTTTTGAGCTGCCTTGAGATCACTTTAACTGATGATGTCTAGGTAAAGACATACTTTGATTAATATAGCACTTTTCCTATTATTAGCCCTTGACCTATATAAAAATTTGTGGATCCCATCTAGTGTATTCTGTGTAAGTTAATACAGGAATTACACAGCTCTTATAATGGAAAAATAGAGATTTTCTTCTGAGAATCGTGCTCTTGTCTTGGTTTGAAAGACAGGTGTTTGCTAAGGAAGGCAGGAGCCTCCCTTGGAATGGAAAATGTAAACCCCTCCCCTCCAAATTATTGTAATTTTGAAATTAAGGGGCTTTCAGGCAAAGATATGAGAAACAGGAATAACAGTTCTTTACTAGCATACAAGGCCATAATACAGAAACACTGGCTTAACCTGGGCAGGGCGGTGGTAGCAGTGTGNCTTAAACTGACAGAGTCAGGATACGACCTGACACCCTGCCAGGCAGGATGGTGTTAGCAATGTGATTGAGGGGTGGCTGCAGTCCTCCTGAAGTGGTTCTGTTGAAGTGGTGATCTTGTAGAAGGGTCTGGTCTTCCTCTGAAGGTGCAGTGGTGGTAATGTAGCTCTTGTCCTCTGGGAATCCAGTAGGTAAGGGCTGTCTGTGGTGTTCCNGGCGGAGCATCTCACAATGGGGTGATATAATTTTATGAGCCATGCAGTGAAGCTTGATGGCCCATTAACAGAAGATATCCCTCTGGAGGGAGTTATCAGGGATGTGTCATGGAAGAGATAAAGGACACTGCCCCACTTGGTTGTAACAGCTGGCCCATTAATAGAAGATATCCCTCTGGAGGGAGTTATCAGGGATGTGTTACAGAAGAGATAAGGAACACTGCCTCACCTGGTTTTATCAGATGGTGATAGAATAGGTACTTTTGGTTACATCTTACATTGTAACCTAAGACAGCTCTACTGCCTTCTCTTGTGGGCAGCAGGGTATGCTGCTGTTGCATGGGACCTGTGTAAAGGAGAACATTATACCGATTGATGTATGTAGATATCGATTATATTGTCATCTATCGACACAGCAGACACTTCCAAACACACCTCCTTCCAAAGCAGACTGCAGCATTAGGAGCTCACGCAGGAATCTGGGATGAAGCTGCGTCTGAACTGCTGTAGGATGTTGCTGGCAGTGGTTCCTTATTTTCACAGGCACCTAAAAACTGGGGAAAGTCCTTTCCATTTATCACTGTAGTTTATGTTGCAGTATTGAAATACAGTTAACTACAGTAAGCATGATAATTTATCCTGTGCTAGCACCTCAGCTAGACCAGTTATTGATCAACACATGTTCACACCAAAGGCTGTACAAGAAGCACACAGGGAGGGAAGTCTGCACAACTTTGCTTTTTTAAAAGCCTGTCTTAAGTTTCCAGCCAAACATCTCATTGGAGACCAAACTGAATTGGCACAGCATTAATTTAATTTATCCTGCACATAATGTAGTCATTTCTTAACACCAGCTTTCTTTAGTTTGTGAGCCTGGTGGTGTAATTTTAATGCCTGGTCATGAGAGAGGCAAATACCACCTGAACACTCGAGTCTGAAAATGCCAAGGCGTGTTTGGGTTTACCAGACTTTTTGTGAGTACACGTTACCTTCCCAAGGAATTATTTTATTTTGGGGGACTGTTTCTTCAGCCTCACTGTCCCACTTATCTTCTTGAATGCATAATTGGGTTTAAGTGGCTTTTATTTAACGCTGCCTTGCGTCAGGCACTTTTCTGTCAGGAGGAAGGGACAATCTGCTGATGCAGATAAGCAAAACTGGCTCAGCCTTTGCTACGTTATGTAAATAGCAGATTTGTGGAGCTGCCCCAAGGAAGATTATTTGTATTTAATTGGGCAGTCTCTAACGTCTGTATTCCAGAAAGATTTGACCTCAAACGCACTGAAGTTGGTGGAGGGACCTCCCTGTGTTTTGAAAAGTCTGATCCAGACTCCAGTGGTGCCGAACTTGGATTTCTGGGAGCAAACACTGCTGACAGCTTTTTGCTTTCACCCTCCTCTGAGCCTTCAATATTTTGTTCAGCAATCAAATTCAGCCAGTGTGAGAGATCATATCATGCAAATTTAGGAGCAGGATTTATACAGTTTCCATGTGTGCTGGCAAAATGAATTCTCAGTTTTCTTGTGTGTTTCTGACCACCACTTTTCCCACTCCCCCAAACGTTTTGACCTTCTCCAGTTAAGGAACAAGACTCAGCCAGTGGCAGCTTAAGCAATCCCAACAAACAATGGAACCATCCTTGTTCTGCAAATCAAACCCTCCCATCACCTGTTTTACAAGAATCCACATCCCAAGATGTGTCTGAATGGGTAAAAATGGATAAATAACTTCAAATAGAGACACTAAAATTTCCCGTTGTGATCATTGCATAGCTAAAACAAAAAATTTGTATTTATTGACAAATGTATTTGTTTTTATTGTGCAGGCAACATTTACAGCCTCTGATAATTTGTTTGTTCTGTTTATTTTACTGTGCTTAGAAGACAACAGCAATTTGCATTCATTTGCATCTCATTTTAAAGGACAGTGATAATGAGAAAAGTTGTGGGGGAAATGAGTGCGTATATGAGTTTTTTATATATAAAAATATATATACGTACATAAACAAAATTCTTTGTCTTCCTATAAGGTTTGAGAGGAGATAATTTCTGCTGCCGTTTTTTTACCAGAGTTTTCACATCCTGCTGCTCTCTCTTGTACTCTTCTCTCTATTTTGCGTGCCTAAAGTTTCAAAACCCTGCACAGATTCTATTTATGTAGGACAAAAATAATTCTAAAGGGCAACAGACTATTAAAAAAAACACTCAATGAAGCTAATTGAGGCTAACATTTTAACACACACTGCTCGTTACACATAGCTCTTTATCAGAGCCATTTATCAGGCAAGCTCAGCAAGGTCCTGGAAAAAAAAAATCCCCAATTTTTGTTTTTCCAGCTAGACCAACATTTTCAGTTACCAAGGGGGAAAAAAAAAAGGGTACTTTTTTTAGACCAGGACCAAAAAATGAAAGTGCATAATTAACAAAAAGCAAGGGTTGATGGATGTCTTAAACGAGCGGGTTTAACACGTGATTTTATTTTATTAGACTTTTTCCGTGATGTATGCTTGGTTATTAATAGTTAATGGCACACATAAGCGGAAGACAAATAGGTTTGCATGGACCAGTTGGTCTGATTCTGAACTTGGCTTGCTCATGCAATATTCATGTTTAATTTATGGACACTTGCATCAACAAATGTGTAAGTAAAAGGGATGGGTAGGAATACACAGCAGTTACCACTCTTGCTGATGCTTGCCGAGATCGACTTTCCCTGTTGTGAGAGGCAGGGGAAGTGGCTGAGGTACCCAGGATGCCACTCCGTGATAGCAGGGGGAAGAGGAAAGCTGTCTTTTGAAACAGTAAACTCTGCTAAGCAGAAATTTCAGCAATAAATAAGTGTTTCTCAGGCTCCCGGGCCGTATATTTGACTATTAGATTTTGATTTGGTGATGTGGATTCGTGTGCTGACCTTGGTTAAAACATTCGGCACGGGCTGAAGGATAACGCAGGTGAGATGATGAAAATTCATCCAGGTATCCACCCTGTGTGTGGCTGTGACTGCACATAAGGGCTGGGGTGGTTGATATGGGCTGGTCGAGGGGTGCAAACGGGAGCAGGATAAGGCTGACAGTCCAAGCATCACAGATATGCTTCTTGTAAAACCATCAGAGGGACCAGGCCTGGGTAGGGTGTGGGATCAGGTTTAGGATCTGGCAGCGTCCCCTTAGGTGCCCCTTCAACTCTTCTTTGGTTGAGCGCAAAAAGAACATTAAACCCGCCCCTATTCTTCTTTCCTCTGACATAATGGCTCAGGTAGGAAGTGTGAATTGCTGTTTGCTAATGATCCCTCTCTGGAAGGGCTCCTTGCCAGAGTCAGGCAGTTTCCCTGACCTGCTATGAGTTGTCCCAAACGTGTGACTCAATTTTCTGAGCCTACTCATGCCGATATCCTGCAAAGAACTTTTGGAAATCACAGTGACTCACTCAGGCTCAGCTGAGCAGGTCCCAGTGAGGGCATGAAAGCGGGATGAATTTATCTGCAATATTTTTAGGTCTGTGAGTTTCTTTAGGCCTAAGGAAAGACTTGTACTCTGTAACAGATCCCGGAAAAGTTTCTTCAGGCTTTCATACAGCTGTTCCTAGGGAGGTAGGAACGTCATATCTGTATCACTAGGTCATTTCTTATGCCTCATTTCAGGACGTTGTAGGAGGAGTTTATGTAGAAATCTTAATTTTTTAAAAGAGGTGTTTGTGCTGGGCGTATGAGCTGCTGGAACAGGTTATATTGGATCAGCAATTTGAAGTATTGAATGGACTGTGGTGGAAAACAACCAGTACAAGCAGTGAAAAACACCATAATGCTTGCAGGGGTTCATACAAAGTCACAGGGAGTTCAGTGTAGGTTGCATTGGCCAGAGTATTTTGCCTTGGACCCATTCTTTTCATACTTTTGTTGGAGTTTTGCCTCATAGTCCCATGGAGGAGAGGGACAGCCTTGTCCCTGAATGCATGGAGCATTAGACCTGTCCTTGCAGGAGCACCCTGGGTGTTGAGAGGAGAAGCAAAAGGTCCGTGGTAATTGTCAGCTTCTGTGTCACACCCGCCGGGGAGCTGCCTTTTGTCTGGGAGGTTTGTTTTGGTGCACGTATGTGAATTTATGGACACACATGTGGATCCCTTAGGGGAAGAGTGCTTGCGTTCCCATCCTCCGTGAGAACCAGCAGAGCACCGAGTCCTCCCCAGCTGAACTGCTCGTTCTCTGGGCCACTGGTTGCCCATCTTTCTGTGTTTCTACCTACTCACCTAGCGGATTTTGGCTGATAGGAAAAAATACTTTGATTTATGCACTTGTATTTTCGGGATATCGTGGAGCCTGGCTCATTAGCCAAGATATCGAGCTGAACAACGCTCGAGTCTGTTCTGTGCCCTAAGGATCTCCTCATTTTAGCAGTATGGATTGATAGATGTAAATACCGTGGAAAAGAACTCAGTTTGGTGATATGAAAGGAGAGCGACACTGCAAAAAATCTTCCACCTCCCCACATTCAACTTGAATAAATCCCACAGCTCTCAGGACCACTGATGTTATCTCTGAGCACAGTCATGCTGCAGCCAGCAAATTATGAGGTGTGTGCCTTCAGCAGAGACACTTCAGAAAAAAAATCTTGTGGGAGAAAAAAAATTCTAATCCTGGCCCTCGTTTGCTCTGCTCCTGGCTCCAGGCCTCCATCAGAGCTGTCCCACACAAAACCATCCCCCCACAGCCCCTGCCTTTGGAAAGCAGCAGTCCCACAGCTTTCCAGGGATAAGTGAGAGATAATTGCTCCGAGCTAACACTGATAACAGGAGGTTGAGCTGATTAAACAGAACTCCGTGGCATTCCCTGTTAGCACCTGAAAAGTAACAGCCCAGGTGTGTGTTGAGGAAAGTGTCAAATCCCCCTGTTGTCCGATGTTTGAACGTGTGAACCATTTCTTGGTTATATTGTGGACACACCAGCCTTTGTCCCTGATTTGTGTATTAATTAGGAGATGAAAATGTTGGAAAGAGGGTAAGTAAAAAGGGCTGATCTCTCTGCTTGGCATAATAAAAGCAACATATTTGACAAGAGGCTAGGTTACTTTTATTAGTGTATTAATTAAAGTAAGAAAAGAGTGCTAGGGAAAAATTATATAAAGAAGGAAAAGGTTGGCCGATATCTGCAACGCTCTTTTGAGTTTCTGCCTTCCCAAAACGAGTGATTCATGTTATTTCTGGAGAACCTGCTGATTTACTGCCAGTCACGAAACCTTGTGTGTAAGTAACAGAGGAACACAGCAGCTTTAGTCACGCAGGTGAGGACAGGAGGTGACAGCACTAATGGGTCTACGCAAGGAATCTCCTTGCACTAGAGAACAACATAATAACGATAACTCAGTGTCTCTTTGCAAAGCCTCGTCTGATCCTCTCTGCCTCGCAGACCTCACTGCCCAAAGTGCAGCTGCACGCTACAAAAGGGAGAAAAACCTCATGTCTGATTTTGTGATTTTACCAAGAGCAGAGGTTTCACGTGGTTTGGTTCAGAGAAAGAATCTGGAAGAGTACCACCGACAGAAAATGCTGTTGGAGGGTATTTTATAAAAGATACTTAAATCCTGTTTTGTTCTTAGGTTCCTCAAGTGTGTACCATGGGAATAGAGTACTATCTTTGGACAAAAAGGGATTTCTTTTCCCAAAAAAACCTCCTCCCAAACTCTTCTTAGAACTTCCTAACATCATTATTAGCTTTTAAGGAAACACAAAGCTCCCAGTCAAGCATTCCTTGCACAGACGACTCAGGTCCCCGCAGAAGTGTTGGTTTCACTTTTGTTCTGTGCTTGGTGCTCATAAAACAGAGAGTTTGATGTGACTCCCTCTGTGGAGCTCTGCTAGTTGTTGGTTCATTCCTGACCTGATCTGTGCTCATTTCAGTGTTGGGATTCCCCCTCCCACATCCAGAGCAATTGTTACCTATGCAGGTGCTGTGTTGGGAGAAAAGAGGAGGTGACCAGAAGGGACTTGGGGAATGTTACGAAAATTAGAATAACCTCAACCCACTCTGCTGCCTCCCCGATTTAAGGATTGAGCACCTGAATTTCAAAGAATAGAGTGCAATTTGTGTTTGTGAAGTCCGGGGCTGTAAGAAATGAAACTTTCAAGTTATATACCCAAGATGAGAGTTTAAATGTCATTTGTAAAACGCTCAAAATGTCGAGCAGTCCCTATGTGCCAAACCAGATTGTGACACTGTCCTGTAATTCCTGCTGAAGAGAGGGGAACGCACAGTTAAAATATGAGCACAGCCTGAACTTCAGTGCTTCTGGATATTGCTGTGCTTAGTCATGCAATCTGATGGTTCCGAGGAAATTTTTGTGGTTTTATTATTATTTTATAAACTCACTCTACGTACAAAGATATTGTGCGTATTGATCTTCTACTTTAAAAAAAAATAAGAAAATAGGAATCTAAAGGTAATTCTCAAACAATGGATATAGAAGAATATTTTGATTTTAGCAACATGTCGATTAGACAATTTGAAAAGCCCCCGTCCCTGAGTTTGGATTAGGGTTTTTTTTGAGGGCTTAGTTGATTTCTGCTTCCATGTAATGTAAAACTGCTACAGGAGGGAGAAGCCAATAGTTTCTTCTTTTCTTTGGCTTCACCTGGTAAATGCTGCAGATGAATATATCTGCAGCTATGAATTTCAGATAAAACTGCTCAGATATAATCAGCTTAAGGGGAGCTATTTCCTGAAGTAAAATGTATATAATTGATGAAGTTTTAACAAGATAAAAATATAATCAATCACCCTTTGTTTATAACTTTTAGCTTATCCTTAGAAAGTATTGAAACGATGTAATTTAGGATTTAGTTAAGGTGGTGAATATGTTTGGGATGCCTTTTTTTTTCATTGTGTGTTGCATATTGGGTTTTTTTCTCTCTCTTTTTTTTTTTTTTTTGCCCACAAACAAAAGCACAGCCCTCAAGCCCGAGCTGTTGCAGTTCCTCTCTCATATTTGAGACCTTCAGATGGGTGTAATTTCATATGACATCCCTTTGCTTTCCTCCTTCTCTCGCGTTTTGATCCTTCTCAGAAGGCGGAATAGCTCTGAGATTGGCTTTGCTTTGATGTGAGACATCCCACACCTTCCTGGCACCCTGGAGGTCGGCCTGGAGGCAGGAGATGGAGCTGACGATTTCTTTTTGTTGTTGTGACAACGGTCTTTATTTCCTTTGCTTGTGTTGAAACACGGGCAGAGGCACTTAGCCCAGGGAATATTCCCTGACAGCTTGGGAATTGTGCATGGGGAATTTTCCTGCGGCCACAGCTGCAAGGACATCTTCCCATCCGTGCACACTGAGGAGATGCTGGCAGCTCCTTTCTATTATTCACGTGTCCTCTGCTTTGAACACATCAAGTTGGGACAACATTCAGGCCTGCACACATACCTGGTTTGCTGGATTTGGTGTGAAATACCCATGGCAGGGAAACCAGGGCTGCCAGAGCAGAGCTGGACTCCTTTTTATCCTTTCCTGCCTCCGTAGTTTTGTGTTTCTGAGGTATTTAAAAGCATTGCAAGCGTTTCCAGCTGTTTTCGGGTCCTCACAAAGCAGCACAGCTGAAGTCCAGGTGTGCTGCCCCATTCAGTGCTTCCCTCCTTCGTGGGAGCCAAGTGAAGTCACAGCAGGCAGCACAGAGCTCATCAGTGATGCAGGCAGGTAGGGCTGTGGGAAAAGTATCCCGGGAATATTTTTGGTTGGTGAAAGGATTATAACTGAACTTGAAATATTTTGTGAAATTATGCCAGTGGTGCAGAAAATCAGTTATAGAGGGAAAATCCTATGCTCATCCCATCCTGATGTATTCTACTGACACATTTTCAGGATGAAATATTCCTCTTTCAAGAAAAAGTCTCTGAAAGTACTTCTTTCCATCATCTGCAAACTTCAGTCCACAAAGGGTTGAGAAAAGTCCCTCGGGGACCAGGTCTCCCCCTTTCCAATTGAAACAATTTCGTATTTAATATCTCAAAAACTCCTTTCTGGGGGGAATTCCCAGTCTTTTCCCACCTCTAATCTCAAACCTGGAGGTGTGAACACCCCTCGGGTGTGTACTCCAGGTACTACAAGACAAATGTAGGTGACAGTGGTGGAGTCTCATCTGCAAGAACACTTGCTGAACCAACAAGTTTCAGCACTAATAAAACCTAGGTATTTTTAAGCTTTGGTATCTTTGTGCAATAGGGTTTTGCATACAAGGTAAAACCTTTGTGATTGTTCTTTTTGGGTTGGCAGGGGTTGACCAGTCTGTCTTGCACCTGTGTTCACCAGGAGCAAGACAGTGCAGCTGCATTTTTTTGCATGGGTGAGAATACTAATAAAATCTCTGTCCTTTACCTGGCTGTTATTTTGGGGAAAATTATAAGCTCTTAGTTCATTTTTGGGACTAATCCCCTTTCAGAATGCAGTAATTCTGAGCAAAAGCCTTAGGAGTTACTGGCAGCTAAATCACACCAGCAGGACTAAAACCAGGATCAGTTTTAGTCCTACACTAGGTAAAAGTGATAGCTCTTTTTTTATTTTTTAATCCCATCCATTATTTAGATTGGGTTTTGCATAAATGAAAGCCGTGTTCAAGAGCTTTTATTTGTATTTTACATCAAGGCTGAAGGTGTAAAACACATCCATTCAAAAAGGAAAGGGAACACAAAAGAAAAAGTATCTTGAATGCCTTTGTTATTAGTCAGTCTCCAGGCAACTCCTGGCTGAGGGCAAAGCTAAATTAAATGATTGTAGTAGCAGACTGATACATATATAAATATATTTACACACACACCCCCCTTAGGAGCTATTTTTAACACATGTGCATCTACCATACCTCACATCTGACAGCTTTATTTGAATCCAGGCTATTCATTGGGAATAAGCAGCTAATTAATTTATCACATGAATATCAAATATGCAATTAGTCCCAGAGCACTCAGTATTCCAGCCATTACCACCGAAGTAGTCTCCACACTGCCAACAATGACTCGGAGGAACGAGTCCCATTCAGTGCCTGACCTGCCGTAGGAAGACATAAATGGGTTTGCCATATGCTGCTTGATATTGTACTTATAATTCTTCCTTTCTTCTCGTGTCCGTGCGTGTGTGCAGTCAGCTAATGGGTTCTCTTCAATCACAGCAGCGTGAAGGAAGCAAAGGAGTGTTCAGGAGATTAGAGAGTGTTGTAGTCACAAAGCCCTGAGATGAATATTTCTGTCTGAAGGCAATTCTAAAGAAACGCACGTGGACGTATTTCTCTTGGTGAGGCAAGAGGTAACAGCTGAAACCGCAGGCAGCAAGATCAAAATTAAGATGTTGGGTGGAAAGCTTTGAAAGGATAATGAAGGTTATGCCTGGCAAAACAGGTGACAAGGGGAGATGGCATTGTCGGTGTCACTTGCTGGGGAGTGATGTGAGCAGCACCTGGGGAACAGCTCAGGCACAGCTGACAGGGTCCTGGAAGGAGGGGAAGGGTGGGAGATTCAAACTCTCGGGCTCCTCTCGAGCACTGTGGCTGTGTGTGTGTTTCTTCAAAAGCCTCATCGCACTTGGCAGCTGCATTGCCTTCCTCAACAGCAGGCTCAGTGATCAGACGAGCTCCTAAGCTGATCAGATGAAGCTGAAGCACGTTTATTTACAGTAAAGTAAACATCATTACCGCTGCCCTTGAGATATTTTGTAATTAAGTACAATTTCCCATGCTGGCAAACCTAGTGCCATTTATAGAAATGCTAATTTCTGTTATTTCATGGCTAGCTCTGAAGGTTTAACCTTGGAGAAGGTTCTGGGAGTTGAACAGTTCTGAAGATCAGTAAATGTTACCGTGATTGTAGAAAAGCCTTGCAAGATGATGTCCAGCTCCACTCTTTGTAGCTCTTTGGCAGTGTTTTTCAGCACAGCAATTAGAAATTGTTTCTGTCAGAGTGGAGCATTAGAAGACGTTGTTGTACAGCACCAAAGCATTTGGTCATAAATCCTGCAATTTGTGATAGAGTCTAAATTAATAAAGCATTAAAAACAAGGCAAAGAATTTCAGTACTTTTTCAAACTCTTCATCTTTTTCTGAGGACGTGGTTTTACAGGGGTGATGTGAGGTTTAATGAGGAGTGGGGATCTATCAGTGCTTTTGTTTTTATTAAGTTGTATTTAATGTCTTGATTTTGTTTAACATCTGTGGCTTTTGATGGATATTTTATAAGTTGCTAAACTAATAGCTCATAGGAAAAGCGCAACAGCCATTCTTTGGGTTGCAAAGTGCAGGCCATTGTGTTCTCAGCATCAAGCCGCTAATTTAAATGTTAGTATGGAAATCAGTCCTTCAGATTAATCACCAAATAAAGCAGAGGATGAAATGCTGGGGTTTGGCTGAATCAAAGTCTGCGATGGTTGTGGGGGAAAGAGTTTGTTAATAGTCAACATGGAATTCCTGAGCACTCCAGTGTTTTATAAAAACTGCTGCACATGTGGACACGCTGTAGTGTCCTGAAACAATGTGGTTTGCATTCACACACAGTGGGCCTATCAGTCAGCCTCAATGGGAGTTTAACAGCAACTTTTTTGTAGCTGTAATAACAGGTCTGAAAGCCAGCTCTAATCTCTCAGGGTGTTAGTTGTAAACAAATGCCATTCTGCATAAAAATGCCTTTACTGTATATATATACTTTTTCCCCCTAAAGATTGAAGGAAATGCTTTATAAAAACAATTCTCTTCAAAGGCTTAAGGGACACTAATTGCTTTTAATTTCAGTGTGCGATGGTCCTTATCCAAGGGAAGTATGCTGCATGGGCTGTAAACCATTTTTATATCATATAGGGTTTAACAGAGCATGCCTGGAGTTAGCTGAGCTGCCTCCCTGGTTCTCTGCTCTCTATTATCCTTCACCATGATTAAACCCGCGGTGTTTCACTGCCTGATCGTGAAGGGCATCCAGCAAAGATCACTGAGCTCTTCTCTGCTGCCTGCCTCTGAGCAGAGCTGTGTTCCTCTGTTTGCTCAACCACCTTTGGAGCAGAGCGTTGCTGTGTCAGAGGGCAGTCACAGCCAGAGTGAAACTGACCCTCTGCTATTCTTTTCATGTCCTGCTGCTGTTCCCACAGCAGAAAGATCAGCTCCAGTGACAGCGTTGTGCTTAGCAGCCAGGGCCTGTGCCTCTGGAACTTGCTTTTTAAGCCCCTTGTGAAGCTGATGTAAAAGTCTTTCCTGCCCTCAGGACCAGCAGAGGCGAATATCCTCTCTGGAAAGAGATGACAGTGGTTGTTCCCCCACCAACTCTTTCCTCTTCGTTCGTGTGCAGCCCTGGATTGACAGCGCTGCACGTTCACACCCACCCTCCACAGAGCAGTGCTTGGGATTGTGCTGGCTTTGCTCAGAGCTGGATCTCGTGTAACTCAGGGTCAACCCAGTCATCTCAGCCCTTTCTAGAAGGGCAGTCCATTTTCACATGTTCACATTCCTGCTCCCTTTGTGCCCGATCCTGCCACTGCCTCATGGGCACCCCAAAGCTGCATCTCAGGATGGTCCTGTCTGTGGGAAAAAAGCAGGTAGATACCCACAGTTAGGTGAATAACTGGGAGCAA
This sequence comes from Mohoua ochrocephala, assembly GCA_013398855.1. Lineage (NCBI taxonomy): Eukaryota > Metazoa > Chordata > Aves > Passeriformes > Acanthizidae > Mohoua > Mohoua ochrocephala. The sequence continues at coordinate 75,208 of VZTA01016264.1, read as the reverse complement.
GTTTATTCAAGCTTGAAATAAAACCAAGTCTCTGACCCTTTCAAGAGTTGACACTGGAGTAGCAGCTCACCATGCCTGCATTGCTAGAAAGCTGCTGCTGGCAGCTTTTCAACATTCAGCCATCGCATCCTTTCAATCCTCAGTGTTTAGTGTTCGGGCCGCAGGCTGCTCCTCCTTTTCTGTTTGGAAATCTCTTAAGATATCACGGATATTGCCAGAAATCAATAACTACGTTCTTGAGATACTTGCTAGGCACCTTAGGGAGTGTTGAAGTGCGTGCTCCTGGAGATGTTTTAAATCTGCTTACAAGGAGCTTTGGAAATCAGCACAGGGTTTAATTGTGAGACTATAGGCAATGGTTTGTCACTCCTGTCCGTCCACACGGGCGTCCTCCCATCCTCAGGCTTTTGGTGAAGCATCCTTTTGAAGCGTCTGATTCTCTCTGTGGAAGGGATGGACCTGATGTCTGATCAATCAGAAATCCACGTGGATCATTTTCAAGCTTCCAGTGCTAGTTCTGGTCCTGATCAGAAATCAGCAGACTGAAATATATATACATATATATGGCAGTTTTATGGAGGAAAATAGATTGGTGGTGTCTTTTTACAAATAGGTGAAAAGTGTGAAGTGATTGTGCGTTTATCTCAAACTGCATGAGATTCTTAACATCACTGAACCATGACCCCATCCTGAAAACACAATTTTCTTTTTCTTCCAGTCTGGTTTAAGTGGTTTAAATGCCCTTTGTCTTCTCCTGTTATATAACCAGCTTGATTACTGTCATGAAGATACGTCATCTACTCTGATAATATTGGCAAAAATGTATATAGGCCTGAGGAAGGGTAACCAGTTCCAGTTATGGCCAAGGATATGAATTCTATTTTGCTTTACAATGTTTGCGATTAAATGATTGGATTTCTATTCCATCAGTAGAACGACTTTAAAAAAACCCAAACGTCTCCAAAATATATAGTAGAATTGACCCTCTGCTATTGTTTTCAGTGAACTCCAATCTTGTTCATAACCTCAGCACAGATTATCCTGTTAAAACTTGCAGAGGCCCAAAGTATTTTTCTCACAGTAATGTTTTCCAGTTGCTCTCCAGCCTGAGTAGGATCTGAAGCAGTGACCGGTGGATGAAAGTCTCTCTGCCATTTGCAATCCCCTGAGCCATCTCACCATTTTCTGCATTTATTTTTCAGAAATTAATTTTTTAAAAAAAGCAATTGTTTCTGCAAACAGCCCTTTGAATTCCATCCCGGTGGCACTTTAGAACATTATTGCAAATTATTCAATTTATATGCATAGTCAAGCCTACATCATTATCCCCACATTCTACTAAGGCAGGAAGAGGCAAAAAAAACCCCCAAACCCAACCCAAAACAGCCAACACTCAGAGAAAAAAGAAAGACAAGAAAAACAAAGGCAGAAAGCTGACCACTATTCCAGGAAAATATTTTTCACTAGGCTGAAAAAAATCCTTAAACCCCCTTCATCAAGGTGATCTTTTTCAGAAAGTCAATATAGGGAAAGATTCAAATGACTGCAGCAAAACTCAAAAGATATACTGTATTATGAGCACTAATTAATGCAAATATTAATGGTTTTGGCTCCAGATGAGATGATCCAGCATTCTTAAAAATTAATAAAAATTATTACAGAGACTTACTGTATATCTGAACATGTTCCAACTTAGCAGCTCATCATTATGCACAGAATAATTGTCTGCTCATTTGCATCCTGTGAATTTTAAGACCTTTTAACCGCACGTGTTACTTTCTCATACAAGTTACTGTGCAGTTCGAGCTTCTGAAGGGAAAGACGGAGTAACGAGGAATGGTTAGCCCTGGAAAGAGTGTGAGGAGTGGCACCATTCCTCCAGTTTGGTGGGTTCAGTGTCCCCACCCTGCTGAAAAAAAAAGAAGTGAGGAAGTGATGGTAGAGCTGAGTCTCCAGCCTGCAAGGCCTCAAGACAAACACTCAAAACTCAGGGCACATTTATCAGTGCCAACAGACGTGCAAGGATTAATGGCATCTTTTTTCAAATGGAATCAATTAGAGAAACAAATGAGTTTTCGCCAGCCCTGTGCCAAATTCACTGTAAGGACAAACTCCTTTCATTTAAGCGGAGAAGAAAGGGAGGTTGGATGCTTTTGGCTTGAAGTATTCGAGCTTGCTGAGACCTGTGAAGAGACAGAACAAAAAAAAAACACAACAGGAGGATTGGAGGAGCAGAAAATCATGGAATCATAGAATATCCCGAGCTGGAAGGAACCTACAAGGATTGTCAAGTCCAACTCCCTGAACAGCAGAGCCCCAAGAGTCACATCAGTCAATAGTTCTTGACTTCTGGCAGGTTTGGGGCAGTGACCCCTGCCCTGGGGGAGAGCTTCAGCCGTGCCCACAGAGGAGTGATGGCAGCAAGGTGCTCCCTTACCAAGCTTTCCTGTTTGCAGCGTATTGAGAAACAGGTTTCTCCTCAGGAATGGGAACCCAGGAATGGATGTGTTCCTCTCAGCTGTAAAGGAAAGGCAGAAGCGAAGGTTTCTGAAGTATCTGCACTCCTGCTTGTGCTGTCTCTGCTCCTGGACAGTGAATAAGAAAGGCCACGCAAAGCGGACTTCTGGAGGTGGAAGAGCTGCTAAATACTTGCATCCCCTCAGAAAGGCTTGAGCCATTTCTGGGCAGGTTTTGTGAGTGCCCCGTGGTCTGTGACAGCCTAGCAGAAGGAGCAGGGCCAGCTGCCTGATGCTTACCCGGAGTCAAAGGGAGTCAGCTGTAAATTGTTCTCTCTACACCCTGCCCTGCCTCACAGCTTAGGCTCTTTCCCAGGAGGCACTTTTGAATTGCTTTTTGCTGGCTTTCTGATTTGGTTTACTTAGAGAAGCTATTAATTACAAGTTGGTAAGGTCTCAGATGAGGTCTGGCCCAGCTGCTCTGAAGACACAGATAAGCTGCTGGGTGATGATGGTTCTTGGCTGCTCCTGACCTGGGTTGAATTTGGGCACTTGCTTTGTTCTGTAATGAGCAATCCCACAAGCTATCCAGCCTCCAAAAAGAGGCTTTTTAAAAATTAGAGTGCACTTCTAAGACTTAGCTCACACTGTTTATAGAGTTGATTGCCCTCGAGTTCACCTTGGACCTAATTGGCTTACTGGCTTAATTAACAAAGTGCTTATTAATGTCTAGTGGCAATTAATTTTCAAGGGATTATTTTCTATTAAGATCATGAGTACAGTATTAACACTGTACAACTGTGATTCTGCAGAACCAACAAGTACAGGGTTGTAGGGGGTTTTCTTCTATGCATTCAGCAAAATTTATTTATTTGGTCATATGGTGCTGATTTGCCCTGCAGTTACAATAATTAGCATCTCTAGAAGACCAAGAGCTGCATAGTGAGATTAGGGCTTGTTTGGAACAATGGAATGATAGTTTTTACTGGACTTGAATAAAATATGATGGGCTGATGAGCAAATAAATTACTTCTGTCAGATAACGTGATATTGCAATGGCGATGGGCCTGCGTTTTGCAAATTCAACTGTTTGGTGTTTTAATATTTATTGGTGCATTGAAAGTTGGAATATAGGCACCAGAGCCTGAGACCGAGCTATAATCCACAGGCTCATTTCATAACGTGATATTTAATTTATGTGTGTTTTAATGGCCCAGTCTAACTGCCCTGTGAATCTGGGGAAAGGCCAAGGATCTGTCCTGGCCAGCATCAGTAACAGTTGCTCAGGGAAAAAATGTAAACCCAGGGCATGTAAAGACCAACCTCTCTGGACACAAATTCCTTGCTTTTAGCTGTCTCTGGCTTTTGGAACTTTCTGAAGAAGCAGAGCCTTTGATGGTTATTAGTTATTGACAGGCTTTTCTTTTGTGAGTCTGTCGTTTTGGAACGTGTTTACAATTGTACATCTGCATGTCCTGTGGCAGTGAGTTCCCCAATTTGCGCATGGCTTGAAAATTCGCTGCCTTTCCTTTCTTATAAAACACTTATGTGCCGTTTTTTTTAAGTGCTCCCTACTTCTTTCATTCTAAGAAACAGTGAGTGATTAATCATCCCTTGTTGTTCTCCATCCCACCTGAGACTGTATAGACCTCTCTGCCAGCAGCCCACAGGCCAATTTTTTCTTTCTTGCTTGAAGAATCCCTGTTGCTTCGTCCTCACACTCTGAATACTTTTCCTCATCCTCGTTTCTTTCATTTTGGAGAAAAGGTGACTAGGATGCATGATAAAGGTGTGTAAAACTGAGGAGGTGCAAGTTTACTTTAGAGAATCTCTAAATCACACCTTGCCAGAAGGTGAGAAGAAATGCACTCCTTCTTTTAACCTGTGTTTCACATTACCAAATACTGATCCCTGCCAGAGACAGAACCCTCAGCTGGGTTGTGGGATTGTGGATTGCTTCTAGGGTACCAGTTTGATATTTTTCTGTTTCTTGATCTAGTGGTTCTCTAGATTGCTGTTCACATTCCTTATTCCTGGTACGCTTGGAAATGTTTGTATCAGCGTTTATATCTTTATTCAATGGTTCTTTAAGATTATCTTTTCCCCCAACCTGATTATCCTTGTAGATGACTTCCTCCTGTTTTCTTGTTTGTGCAAGACTTCTGTGTTTTCAAGTGTAACGTTTTACTACTGACACCTTCTTTATCCTGCATTTTACTGTGACAGCTTTTATTGGGGGGGGGGAGGTGGAAGGGAGGTGTTTTGATGTCGTTTGGTGTTTTTCTTTCCTGGCGTATATTTGGGGTGTGTTAATTCGTGGCTTGCCAAAAGGCTTTGAAAGATCTGTTTGACACTCAGCAAAGAGCAGGTTCTTCACCCCTGTTTTGCAAGAGTGAAAACCCCCAAATCTTTCTTTTCTCATGCACTGTCTGTGTGGCGTTTTGGGAACAGGAATTAGAAGGTGGGAACTCAGAGTTCCCTCCTCAGAGTCACCACCACACCTGAGCTGTGTAAGACCCACTCATGCCCTACAAAGGTGAGGGGAGGCTGACACCCTACTCGAGCTCTGTGTTGTCTTTCTGCCACCAGGAGAGTTTCACCCGGGGTACCTCCTTTTAAAAATTCTGTGTGCAAGTCACAGGGGGTTCCTGCAGCTGTATCTGCCTCCCCATGGCACTTGTACCTGCAGCAAATAAAACTGAGGAACCATGCTTTATTCTATGATCTGGTGCTGGGACATCCCCCAAAATAAGAACAATAACATCATCAGCAGTTACATGTCAGTGATAAAAAGTGGCACCTCTAAGTTAACGTGAGGTATGTTCATCACCTCTCTACAGCAGGCATTCATTCACATTTAGTTTTGTTTTACAGTTTTGTAATAAAAGCTTTTTTTTTTCTCTCCTTCTCCCTATACAAAGCACATGCTATAAAATAACCAAAAGCAATCAACCAAGTGTGAGTGCAATAAAAAGCTCCATTCAGATTTATTATGCAAACATGAAAGGGAAAGTTTAATATACGGTATAGTGAAATAAGGCAAATGTATTCAGCTAGCATGTAATTGTGTCTGAATTTTATAACTTGACTGGTATTGTGAGGTACACCCTGACAAGAAGTCACTGAATTTTGCATCTCATCCAATTAATAACCTCTATTGCTGTGATGTCTGATATCCCAATTGGTCTCAGGCATTCAACTTCTTGTTAAATGAAGTCAGGCTCATGGATCTAGCCAGCGTTTGGAGAGGGAGTAGGGGTTTGTCCTTCTCCTCATGTGGATTACAATCAGAGGTAGGGCATGTTAATTTTATGCTAATTTGTCCTTGTTGCCTCTGCACATAGTTGAAAACCACAGCTCCCATGAGCGTCTGTGAGAAACACAGACGTGCACATGGACAGAAAAGAAATTCATGTTCCAGTAGTCCTGGGGGAAAAACATCTTGCTGCTGGGTGAATTCTTTTAAATGTTGTTGGGTTTTGGTGTTTTTTTACTGAGCAGAATAAACACAAAAAAGGACAGTCTGTTCCTGTAACACACTTTCATTTTAAGGTTGCATAAGCAACACTCACCGCTTAGTTCCTAGGAAATGAAATACGTGAGGCGTAATATCAGTACCTTGGCTTCCTTCTATTCAAGTGCCTGCATCCAGAAATGATGGAAAAGGGTGAGGACAAAATGTTACCTTTAGCACTGAATCAAGCTCTCCGGGACACAGACTGCCCCTTATTTCTACCACGGAGGGCCTCGGCAGGAAGAAACTCTGGCTTCTGTTTCAACAGAAATAAATCAGGGTAACCATATGCTGAGTGCCAGCAGCACTGCAACGAGCGTTTTGTATCTGTAGGTCTGGTAAGGGCTGAGGCTGTTTTTCCTTGGCCTGCAGACAGAGCAGCACATGTGTGCAAGTCCCTGAAAGGCACGAGGACGTGGCTGCTGTCCCTGGCCGGGGCTGTGAAACGTGTGACGGCTGAAAAAGCCTTTTGTCTGCCTGTCGTGCGGCAGCGAGGCTTGGCAGCGTGCTGGGGGCTGCAGAGGAAGAAGCTAATTACTCCATTCCATCCTCTTTTGTGGAGTGTTTTCCCTCTCTTTCTCACAGAGCTGTCCTTTCTCCCTGCTCCTCTCGGCAGAAGCCAGTGACCGCTCTGCGATGCGAGGTGGCGGTCACGTCACCAGCCGGGCCAGGAGTCACTCACCCCCGTGTAGACACTGCAGCCACCCTCCCCAGCCTCTGCACAGTCAGGTCCTGGGCCCTTACAACGAGTTTATCCCCAGGGATGTGAACTAAATAATCCAAAATATTCGGTTGCCTTACATGTGAATGAGGCCTCTGCGGAAGGGCTTTGTGAAATCCTTGGAATGTCCCTGTTTTTTGTGTGGTACAGTAAAGGGCAAGTCGGGCACAGGGATGCAGCACTCCCAGCTGACAGTCTCGATGCCCTCCCTCTCTGAAATGCAGGCATCTCCTGGGTTGGCAACAATGACACAGGCTTGGCTGGTCCCTGATGGGGCTGTTCTGAAACAGAATAACCAACCTCTGATTTTGGGCATAATTGCCTTAGTACAGTACAGGCAAAGAGGATGACTAACGTGCATGACACGTGTTGTGCTAACCGGGTCCAAATCTGACCAGTTGGGTCCAAATCCGTGACCATGGCCACCAGGAGCGGCAGAAGATGTTCTGTAAATAGCCGTGTCCTTTGGACCTGGTCCCTGCTGCTGGAGAAACCAGGTGCACTTTGCAGAACAGACACGACCGTGGCCTAACCGTGCCTGCAACTCGTGTTACCGCCCTTGGCCTGAAGAGCAAGCAGTACCTGAGGCAGGATTTTCCAGAAGCGAAGCTGTAGAACAGTTTCCCCTTCACAGAACAAAGTTCTGCTGGGTCAGTGTCAAGGGAGGACCTTATTGTAATTGGTTCCCTGGGCATGACTGGTTTTTCTGCATGGATGAGAGGTCTTTAGAGACAGACATGGAGGGAGCGGAGAGAGTATAAACCCAAAGCCTGTGTTTGATGTGCCAGGCTCTGCAAACTTCACGGGGTTCAAAGAAATTAATTCTGTACCTAAAACCATCTCTGGATTTAGTTTTGGTTTCCCTGTGGTGATAAATACTGAAAAGCTCGGATGGCTTTTATGAAAACTTCTTTGGCTGCCATCTTGGTATGGAGAATACATCTAAAAGGGCTGGTTTGGGGTTCAGCCCTTCAGCCTTCTGTCTTGTCCAGTAGATAACACCAGCAGCAGCTGTTTTCCCAAGTATTTCTGTAAATCTACCGACTATAACCAGGGAATTCAGGGAAACGTTACAGTGTCGGGAGTGGTTGTGGTTTCTTGTTTGTTTGTAGGTTTTTTTGTTGTTATTTGGTTTGGTGTTTTTTTACAAAGATGGTTTTGATCTTTTTGAAAAAGTTGTAGTTCTTTTCCCATCTGGAGTAAGTCTCCAGCTTGGTTTTTCATTTTAATTTACATGATTGCTTTCACTTACCCCAAAGAAATTTAACCACTCTGGCAGAGGCAGCCAGCAATTTTGACTGGCAGAATAGTATCCAAAGCAGCACTTCTTGCTGCATGAGGACAGAAAGTACTTGACAGATGTTAAAACACTGTACTTTACAGTATCCAGGAGAGAAAGCAGTTGTTCTTCACATTTTACAGAGCAGGAGCTGAAATTAATGGTTATATGGATATGTCCTCTTGAGACTAATGGATTTTTTTTCTCAGCATCCCTGAGTATCAGCAAGTAGCTGCAGTGTGAGGGTCTTTAGACTTCGCTTTTAGATTTTGGTCTTTGCTGGAGCTGAGCTTGTGGGTTTTAGGTATCATAGAGCTTTAATCTTGCAGGTGTTCTGGCATTACTTGCATGGAGCATTACAAGTGTCTGAAGCTGTGCAGCTGGTGAGCAGAAGATCTAGATATGAAACCCAGACCTTTTGTGTGAACCTTCATTTCTGCACAATTAATTTTGTTCTTTCTGCAAGCTTAGCAGAGTGTTGATTCAGGCAGGGCTTGTGCCCTCCAAGTGTTGTGTTGATCTGTCAAGCCAGACTTGGAAAAGAGGTGGTTTTTACAAGGCTGACGGATCCCTTTGGTCTGTTCCCACTGTCTTGTTTGTTTGGATGGGACATGCCCCTCAAAGTAATGTCTCTCCCTTCCCAAGTGTTAAGGGGTGAGAAACATGTGTGAGAAAATGGGAATATGCTCTGAAACGTTCTCTTCTCCTCGCCACCACGCCCTACCACATCCCATTTCCTTCCTCTGGGCAAATCTACCTGGCAGGTTTTCAGCAGTCACCGCCAGCTTTGTTAAAGATGCCGCAAGACGCCAACAATATCATTCTAAAAACACTTTGCTGGCCAGGGCTGTCGCTGCTGCCAGTGCTGGGGCTCCTCTCTCCTGCTGATAAAAGCTCCTGGCTGATGAAGCGTTGACTTAGGCCCTGTCACAGTGTCAGCAGTTTGGGTGTAGTGGGAAGGGCTGGCTCTGGCCATCAGGACGGGAGAGGATAGATCAGACAGTGGCTTGTACAGCAAACAAAGTCAGCCCTAGGCAGTGGGTAGCAATAGATCAAAAGGAAGAGAAGTGCAAGGGTAAAGAGAGGTAAAGGTGAAATTCCCCAGAGCACCCCAGATCATTTTGCATGCCCCCAGAGGAGCAGAGATTCTGAAACAGATAAAACTGGACGTGGCACCAAAGCAAGCTGCCAGCATTTCTGGTCTCTTAGGAAAAGTGCTTCCCCAGTGCACACTGAGGGCTGTGCTCAGACTCGCAGCATTCTGTGCTCAGCCTCCAAATGCTGAATATTTTATTTGGGATTCGCTTTGCTTCTTGAGGAAGCAGACTAGAAAAGCTCCCGGTGTGTTGCCTCTAGTTACTAATTTAAATTGAGATTAGAGCAGGAGCAGATCCAGCACCATCAGTTGGCCGTAAAACTTTCTGCATCTGGCAGTGTCTCCTGGCTGGTGCCGGTGCTCTCTTTGGGTTCAGAAGAATGCTTGGGAGATTTTCTAAATCTGGCACAGGAGTGAGGGTGGAGGGAACATCTCTGAGGTCATGGGGAGGCATTTGCCTTTCCTCGCTCTCCACTGCAGTTACAAATCCTTGGATACAGGAGGGGCTCTGAAGGACTCCAGGAAGCTGCACCAAAAGCAGCTCAAGAGAGGGGATTCTGCCCCTCTGCTCTCAGCTTTGCTGAATTAAAACCCATGCAGGGTAAGGCTTGGAGAAGCATGTAAGGAAACCCACACCAAAGTCTGAAAGACGAACTGCGGTATAGCATCACCCTCCCTAACTGCACAAAGAAGTACATTATTAAAAAATTATACACTTTATTAGAGAAAAAAATCTGAGCAGAGCAAGGCCACGAGGCAGTGAGGCAAAAACAGAGCTAAACAACCATACAGAATCAGAAATGGGAAAGGAAAAGGTCGATTCTCAGAAATTACAAATTGCCACCGTGCAAAAGACATGAGGCTTTTAAAAGCTCAAAGAAGCGGCAGGAATACCTGGCCTGACAGTACAGGCATCTGGCACATGAATCATAGAAAACCATCGTGGCTTAGGAACCTCAGCCAAGTTGTTCTGAGGCTGTCCAGAGGAATGCCCTGGTTCATTAACTCACAAGCCAGTGCATTAGAGTGCACTTCATGGGTTTTAAGTGTTTATCAATTAAATAAACCCTGTGGATGAGCTTGTCAATAGATGAGGGATTTCAGCTTTACTATTTCAGCTCTGCTGCTTGGACGACCTTGAACTTGTCTTCTGTCCAGGGTCCCTGGTCTCCTACTGGCATTTGTGGCTTTCCACTGCAGATGTGAACATCAGCTCAGGCTCATTGACAGCTGCTTCGTGTGCAGGACCAACATCATGTCCTCACTGAGAACAAATGTTCCTGTCTCTGGATTCACACCCTCCATGACACAAACCCCATTTGGTGGCTGGTTTTTCCTTCCATTATTAGAAATGTAAAAGTCTGAAAGTTACATTTCTCTGGACACCTGATCATTTTACTCTGCCTTGTTCTTTCTGTCTCTTTTGCACCTACTGAGAGGCCAGGGTTTACATCCAAGGACTTGCAGAAGGTAAAAGATTCCAGTAAAGGCTTCTGACAACTCTTTCTGCACTTACTGCATTTACTTCCTAAGTGATTCCTGTCCTTTTTTTATAAGTTGTATTTTCTATTTATTTATTATGCACATCCCAACAGCATCTTGATTTTCACAGTCCCTCTGTACCGTACAAGTAATATGTAATTTGATGACAGAACATTATCATACATTTTCTGTTACTTCTAAGTAGCAGAATTTTTCTCTGAACATTTTGATGCTTTTTCTGGGTTTCAACTTAATTTTTGTTTTCCTCAGTAGGTCCAACAGTATTCATTTAATCTTTTCTGCTCACAGTTTGCCATACAAGTAGCTGGTGAATGCGTGATTCTAAATAAATTTTGCCATCATTTAAAAACATGTTTTCAAACTTTATGCTGTGATTTTGATGGGAAATCAAATAGTAAAACAAAGGAAGTGAAAGTACAGAGTGGTTCCAGAGTGGTTGGTAGTAAAATATTTCTCACTTAATCTAGACCAATTATATTTTAGTTATTCATTCTCTTTTCCTTTACAGTCAATGGGACAATATAGCAATATAGTGATTGATTAATCCGATTTTTCCTTTTTTTTTTTCCTCCCTCCATTTATACAGAGAAGAACTAGGATTAGGATCAGGCCAGATTTTTCACTAGTGTCCATGAAGGGGAATCTGAATGGCTTCTTTTAGGATAATTGGACAAAGTTAGGACGTGCTATGTGCTATGACATAGTTACTTACATCATTTTCCTTTCAGATAGATGAGATTTACTGGCAGGACCTGGATCGTTCTGCTGGAATTCTCCTGGTGGGAGATAGATGTGTATTGACTTTGCTTTAGAGCACTCAGTGTTTGACTTCACCCACCCTCACTCCTTCCTCAATAACCAAAAAAAGGTGATGCAGCTTTCCCTAACGTGGTTTGATCCCATTCCCAGCCTTCATGCCCAAAGATCTCTTATCCTCAGCTGAAGAAGTCACAGCCATCTTCAGCTCTGTCCTAAATTGCTTCCTCTATTACCACTCCTGTCATCCAAGATTTTATTTTTTGTTCGTCCTGGGGAGCCCACTTCTTGCAGCCTCCTTGCTATACAAGTGGCACTGCAGCACGAGAGGGGTGATCCTGCAGCAGTCCCAGTGCCCCAGGGGGAAAATGGGCACAGGAGAGTGAGCCAGGGATGCTCAGGGTACTCCTGGGAAAGCCCAGCTGCTGGCCTGGAAGTGTTGAACCTTCCTTGAGTGAGGCCTCAATTCAGCCAGAATTCAGTCAGAACCAGGTGTAATGTTTTACAAGGGTGGCAAAGGACACGTCTTGCACACTTGAACGCAGCCTTTCAAATTAAATCTGCTCACTGCAGAGCATGGAGGCAGTTGAATTTTGTGACGAGCAGCTATGAGGGCTCTTTTAAAAGGGACAAACTGTGTGTGTCTTCATAAAGCTGTATCAAAAAACTCGTCACTGCTCACGCTTTCAAAAAATCATATCCTGAAGCACTTTGGTGCTTCAGCACTTCCAGGTGACTGGCAAGGGCTGGGAACACATGGCCCCACTGCTGGTCTTCTGAAAGGTGCCTTTCAGTCTGACTGGTTCTGTGTTTCTCTGAAAATGCTAAAATATCTAGCATTCAAGGCCAGCAGAGCTGCAGAATGGATGTCCCACTCCAAGAGTACCAAAAAAAAAAAAAAAAAAAAAGAAAAAAAGGAAGAGGTTTAGATTTTACCCCTGATTTCCATGGAACACATCCGAGTCTTTTTCATTTTCCTCATTTTCCACTCATAAGTCGGGCTGAATTTTGGCCACCCTTTGCTGTGGGGCTGGTCATATCCAAACCAGTTGTGCTGATCATTACGTGCTGGGCTGGCAAAATGCACCCAGTTACCTGGGTGTGTCCCACCAAAGGGTGCCACGCCTCAGCAGAGTATTAAAAGATCCTTATAACAAGCAGGAAAACGTTAAAAAGCAATGTCACCATCTGCACTTTAAACGACAGTTTTCCAGTCGACTTCTCACTTTTCTATTTTCCTCTGAAAAATCTGAGAAGCCCAGCTGATTTCTTAGATGCCATGAAAAGAGATTCTTACTGCAGCCATATAAGCCTGCACTTGAATTACAGCTTAAAAATAAAAAATGACAGCCTTATCAGCCTGTTTGATGTGGCATTCAAACTGAAAGCTACAGCTTCCACTTCAGATGTCGATAGTGAATTGTTGGAGGGGGAGAAATCTCTGCGCTCATGGGGGGAGAAACTCGTGTCAGTCATGCCAGAGCATTAGGAAACATTATGGGATCTGGAGGAAATCTGCCAAAAGCTGCACACTATCACTTTTTAAATACTCAGCTACTCTTTAGTGGTGTGGTCTGGAGATCTTTAAATTCCGACTTAATTAGAAAACAAAAATGCATAAGTAAATGGTCTCAGGGTGGCCACATTTTTAGCAGAAAGGGTTATTTTAGTTGTCATGAAACATTAATTCCCCTTTTGTGCGTTTTTGTATTAAAACACTAATGAATTTGTATGCCAAAACAAACTGCCCTTAATTATTCATGATATATAATTCATTAGGCCCCGGAGGGAAGGGGGAGGTCACGTGACCAGCATGTGTCTCTTTGACGTGTGTGAAATGATAATGAAATTAGCAACGGATGGACAACAAATTGGAAGCAAGTTTATTGTAACTGGAGGGAAAGAATTGCTGGAATTTTTTTGCTGCCTAACGTTTTTTCGCTGAGCTTCACGGGCAGGATATCTGCTGCCAGTGTGGCAGCCCCCACGCTGTCCCCAAACAGGGCTGCTGTGACAGGAACGTGTCACATCTGTGTCTGCGCTGCTCTGTAGCTGAGGAAATGGCTGTGGAGCAGGTGGGTTGCTTTAATTATGCAGAGGCTGGGAATGGCCCGTGGGGCTCCTTTTGAGTGGGAATCTCAGAACATCCAGATCGTTTCAGAAACATCCAAACTCGGAGCACACCGGATTTCTGGTCAACCTGCAGTGGAGTGCTGCGAGAACCAGAAGCTGTAGGATGCTTCTGAAACCAACTTTTTGCAAATGTGCCTTTTCTGGTGATTATTTAATCCTTCAGCAGCTGGAGAGGCGCTGGAATGTTTACACAGAATGTACAGCACAAGCCTCTGTGGCTGGAGCCGAGTTAGGTTTTAGGTTATCTCGTGTGCTGATCAAGTTATTATTTGATGATAATGTGGCCACACTCTTTCCACTCTCACTGCACTAATGTCTTCATCTTGAAACACGTCAAGCATGAATTTAGGACAGGAAACATAAGGGCTGAATAAGGCTGGGAGGCTTTCTTACAGGGATTAAAAAAAAGGAAAAAAAACCTCAAGGAAAGCAAGCTAACCCTTACAAGATACAGGCTGAGTTCATGTTTTAGTCCTGTTGCCACTGTGTAAAGGCAGAGGAAATATTTGTATTGATCAGGGAGACTTTAGAGTGTGTTTAAGGGGAGTACCTTTTGTTATGGGCCCTTGTACGTCCAAAGCAGCAAAGGTACCCAGGTTTGCAGCACTGGAATCGAGGCTTTCTCCTTTCCTGTCCATCATCCCAGCAGCTGTCAATCCAGGGTGCAGTGAGAGCCTACTGGGAATTTTCAATTGGGAGAGTCAGCTAAGATCATAACGAGGCCTTGTGACTGTCAATCTCCCTTGGAATGAAATGCTTCCCCTGCCTGCTGCTTGTTTTCCTCGCACAGTTTTGAGTCCGGGGGAATATGGATATAACAATTCCGTGTGTGTGCCGTGTGTCCCGCTCCCTGCCTGGGGCTGGCTAACCTCCCTCACCGAAGCCATCTTCTGGTGGAGTGCAATTCAAATTATGATTCGAATTATGATCATGAACGACCTTTCTTAATGCACAAGAGGCAGAATGTGTATGTTTTTATTACAGATAATTTTTCAGTTATGATCAAAGGAGGATCAATCAGAGTTATAAAGGGAATATCATATTACAGCTGTGTAATCCTCCTTTTATAATAGCAGAGAAAATACATCTCGTGAAAACAGAGTTCGCATTTGCCCAGTATTTAAAATAGTTGATATATTCATGATATCACAAGTGTTCTCCCCTGACTTTAAAATTCCATGGAGATATGTTGGTCTGCTTGGGTTCTCCTCCCAAAATATTCCATGGCCCTGCGTATCTTGGGCTCTTTTCTGAAGTGGAGTGATTTTTCACATCAGTTGAGAAGTTAGGAAATAAAATAAAGAAATGGTTTTCAGCCATTTTTCCTGCCTAGTATTATCAAGGGGGGAAAATAAATATTTTACACTCTTGCTTTTCCATTCTCTTTTGTTCTAAACGTGTAGCCATTTTTGAGCACTTATTCTTTCTGATGCAATTTATTTTTCTAGTTCTTTGTGATGGGATGTAGCTATCCATCACTTAGGGGTCGTGCTGAAAAGTACTGGCTGATGGCTGAAGAGCTCAGGTCACGAACAAGATTCTTTGATCTTTCTTCAAGGCAGGGGCTCTTTTGGAAAGCAGAACATGACTCTGCAGTCATAAAAAGGGGTTATGTTAGGCTGGATGTTATCAATGGAGTAATATCAACAGTAATGTCATTAGGAGAGAGGGATATTTGTCTTTTAATGAAACCAATTATCTAGTCAGTCAATTATCAGCTTTTCATGCATGTATTATCCATTCTTCAGGGCCTCTATTTCATCTTAGGAGCTCTTTCATTTTCCTTTGAAGCTTCTAAATGTATATCCTGGGCATGCTTTGCATCCCAGGTGTGACCAGGACTCGCCTTTGGGAGCTGGGTGGTGGAGGGCCAGGAAGATTGCTGGAGATGCTGATAATGCAGATGCGGTGGCCTAGGAAGGTTGTTTTTCTTCTGACAGCTTGAAATGTCTTAACATTATAACTTGGTGCATTTTGCTTTACACTGAGAAGTGAGTGTTAAGATACAACATTTTTTAATTAATGAGTATTGGTTTTTTTTCAAATGTGCTCCAGAAGTAAGAGATTAGCCTGGAAAAATACACGGTTTCACTCTTTGCTCCAGCACAGGGCAGCAGGACCAAGGTCTCAGGTGCTGTAGAGATCCTGAGAGCATTTATCACACTCAATACCTGCCTCTAGCAGACCAGGTTTATTATTTATGGTTTATTATTTTGCACCATGCAATGAGCTCGTGCTTCCCGCAAACTTCCTGTAAACCAGGTTGTACCTCTGATGACTCTCCAAGTCATCAGTTGCTTCCCTCTGGTCCAATTGCCATTCAGCTGACTGAGATCCGTCCAAGGCAACTCCCTTCCTCAGGACAAGCGTCCCACTGCTCCGTTCAGCTCACAGATATGTCATTTTCCACATGTGGAAGTGGTTGGGATGTGCTGATTTTGCAGTCCTCGTGGAAAACTCTGCTGCACTGGGCTGTGTTTATAGTCTCCAGTTACAACTTCCCCTCCACTTGAGTGAATGGTTTTGGAGGGGAGCATTGAGCTGTTTTTTAGGGAATTCGTGAATCTGTCCGTTTCTCAGGGTCTTGTAGCAAAACACCACAGAGGTGTGGCCCCTGTTTTGTTTCGTGTTACTTGGGATATTATCCCACCATTTGGATTGGGTGTGCTGTGGAATCCTCTTGCATCCAGTGAGGGCCCTTTGCTCAGATGTAAGCTTTATTATCCAAGCAGTTTTAAATTCACTTTAGAGGAGTGGAAATGCCTTCCTGACCTGCCATCAAGGACTGGGAAACCAGGGCTAGTGAAGCCTTTGTCAATATTGTAATTTACTACAGGCAATTGACTGGAGACCAGGTGGTAACTCTCTGTATGGATGGATCCAACAGCTCCACATAAACTGTAGATCGTGTTGGAACCTGAGATCCAGCAGAGCCCAGTAAAGTGGATACTACAGAATTGAACCCTGCTGCCTCATGTGGAGTTCCAGACATGCTTCCTTCACTGTTTCAGAGCTGTCAGCTTGCAACTCGTCCTCTCATTTAAATGCAGCTACTCTTCCAGTCAGTCTCTCCCATGTTTCCAAGGATGATAGCAGAAATTTGTGTCAGTTCTGTCTGCCTCCTGTCATTCTCCCACCACTCTTACTACACTTCCCACTTCTTTTGCCTTCTAGAGAGTAGTAAGTTCTGGGGGAAAAAAATAAAAAGGCATCACCAAAGAATAAAAGCCCCAACAAAACTAACTTACAAGTTCAGTCAAAAATACGCTGTCCTGATCTACGACTTTCCTTTGCTAGGATTGTACCTGCAGCATCCCCTGCTTTTTGGAAGTGTTGAGCACAGCGTCCCTCAGCTCTGCCTGTGCTGCTGTCCCTGCCTTTTTTACAGCACGACCTTTCCACTGAGCTGGCTCTGGACATCACTCTCTCCTGGGTGTTTCCTGACCTCTCTGCCTCCAGGCAGGCTGGAGATTAGTTTCTTCTTGTGCTGATGGTTCCCATGCCGTCTGTCCAAACTTTACTCCTATCAATAATCAATTTGAATACCTTAAACAGATCGGGAAGCTGGTTTTATACTGAGCTTCCCAAAAATTCTTTTTGCAGCTGGGCAAATCCTCATTTTGCCAGACAAGGCATAAAGCTGTGGGTGAAACATTTTTGAAGCTGTTATAAATAAACACCCAACTTATGTTTTGTCAGTTATGTTGTTATCTCGGTGGGCAAGGATTTCATCACACTGAGCTCAAATTAAATTTGGTGAAAAATCCAGGATTGCAGCTATAAATCACAGCTTCTTTTCGGGGGAGGCACTGTTGTCTTTGCACAAGAGTGCAGGTGCTTCTGCAAAGGGGATAATTTTACCCACAGAATTTTTTTGGAGCTGCTGCCTCCTTGGAGGGAAAGGCTGGAAACAAAGGTGTGAGACCATGAACTCCTGTGATCATCCTCGTCCTTAAGGCAGCAAATTGTGCTGCTTCCCATAAATCCTTGAGCCAGTTTTGCTCCTTCTGCGTGTCCATAGATTATGAGGTGAGAGTGGCAGCTCCTGCTTCTTAATCTTCTCTCCTTTTCCTTTCTCACGGGGGTTTCCTATGCAAAATTTGATCAATCCCACACAGTGGTGGTACAGAGCAGGTGTGGAACGGAAGTGGGAAAGGAGCAAAAAGGGGCTGCTGTCATGGGGAGCGGGCTCTGTGTGGAGGCACAGGCAGAAATCCCCTCTGACAGAGGGAATGAGAGGTGAATTAAGAGGGTTTTGGGTGAGAGGAGGAGAGATGGAAGTGAAGAGTGTGCACTTCTGGTGTATCATCACCTGCTTGGAGATTTCTGTGAGAGGCAATCGCAGTTACTGCGTGAGAGAGGGAAGACAGATAACACCTTCAGAAATAATTGCAGAGTGTTTCATTAGCTGTTATTCAAATTATGTTATCTTAGCCTTTGCGCTTAATTATCTGACAGCTGCTAAACAATACCCAGAGAGCTGAGGGGGAAAAATGCAGGGCCAGCTATGGGAGTAATTTAACATCTTACATTTAATTGGAGTGCTCTGTGGGCTTGTCCCTGGGAGGATGGGAGCATTTCCCTTTCCACAGAGATCTGCAGGAGCTGCAGATCCGAAGCAGCCCCAGACACCTCCCTGCACTCTCAGTGCTTTGCACAGATGTGTTTTGGGTGTAAGAAGCTGGATTTCCCTCCCGAGAGGGGCTCTGAGGTGCAGGATGGGAGGAGAAACAGCGGCACGTCCTGATGGTTCCTCCTGGGTGCTGGGATGGGGAGATCTGCGGTGCCTGAAGGACACCCCTGGCCCCTCTCTCCCCTGGGAAAGCTCCCGGGGCCTGGCAGCTCTCTGGGGTGGCGAGTCTCAGCTGACTTGTGGCTCTCCTGAAGGCACAGCTCAGGCTTAACTCCACCTCTGGAAGGGCAGCAGCTGATCCGGCTTTCAGAGGGAGCAGGGACAGAGACAGAACCTGAATCTGGGTGCTGGGTGTCCTTTTTGGTCAGTACTGCCAGGGATTTGCACAAACCGAGGTGCAGCTCGGTGTAGCACGAGCCCTGCCAGTGCTGCCTGTAGAGAGGAGTTGTTTCCATGGCTGAGAATCTCCTAGACCCTTCCAGCTGCTGTCAGTGAGCTTTTCTCTCTTGCCATTGATACCATTGTACTGAGAGTGCTGCTTTGCTATATATTGACCTAAAATGAAGGTTAGCACCTGGGACAACTCACCCTTAAGGGGAAGGAAGCCGTGTCAGTACATGGGAAAAACCCACAAGATTTAAAACAAAAAAGTGAAATCCTGACCCTGCTGTAAACAACAGGAGGTTCTTCCACTGGCTTCAGAGCATCTTAGGTTATACCTGGTGTCCCAAACAGTATCAGCTCACCCTCGCTCTCCCTTTCTGCAGACAGCTTCGATGCAGGTCTGCTCCTCCAGGCACCGTCTAGCCCTGAGTACACACCTTTCCTTTAATTACTGATCTGCTCAGCTTTCCCCTCGTTTGGGGTTGTGGGTTGCTTCAATACATAAGATGAAAATATTTTGCAGGATTGGAATTAATTCAAAGCACAGACCAAAGCGAAACCAAGCGCAATTTAACTGAAATCGTTGTGTGAGAAAGTGGTGTGAAGCTACGTGATTGCTGCTGCCTTTTGTTAATGCTGGTGAACTCTTCTGCTCTTCAGGACTTTTCCTTCTCCTGCCTAAAGCTTTCCTTTGGTGTTTGCTTTCAGTTCCCTATCTATTGTGCATTTGTTTCCAATATTTTGATGGAAGGACCACATGGTTTCCATTTGAGAATCAGATGTCAGGGAAACAAGATACCTCAGCTATGGCAGCCACAGTGTGTTTTAGCAGCACCCTCCCCTCTCACTCTTGCACTGGCAGCCACTACATCACCTCAGACCCTCCCCTGGAGCCACCCTCTTCTTCCTCAGTGAGTGGAAACCAGCTGCTCATGGTCCCAGATAGTCTTGCTCTTTTTCTTGATCCTCCTCTTCTTCCACACCTCCTTCTGTGGGGGAAAAGTCTGCTTGTTTGGAATTAATCACCAAATTGAAGAGACATGACTCCCTGATCTGTTCCTCTGCTGTGTTTTTCTGTTTTCTCCTGCAGTACCATCTCAGTCACACGCAGCTAAAAATAAACATATTTTCCTTCTCCTCAGCCCTTTCCACTCAACCTGAACTGTGCTGAGGAGATGGGAGAACAGGGAAAGTTACCTCGGTTTCCGAAAGCACTGAATCGTATTTCAAATAAACATAAGATTTTAAAGTTTCATAAGCAGGTTTAGACAGGACAGCAGAATTCTGGTGCAGCCTGAGAGCTCCAAACAACCTTATGAATGTCTCAGAAGAAATCCTAGAGCGCTCACTGCTGCTGGTTAAATCTCACATGGACACCGATCTTTGAACGGACAGCCATGGGCATGCTCAGCATGAACATGTCTTTCCTGAACACCTATGAAAAAAACCCCAAACTTGTCAAAAATAAAATACATCACCACAAAAACACTCTCTAAGCCCAGCAATAAACCCTCTTTTCTGAATAAGTGAAAAGCCTCCCGAATTTTCAGCATTGAATGGATATTTGTGTAGGGCACATTAGCAAAGAGAAGGACAGGGAAAGTGTACAAAGGGGAAGGAGAAGGGAAAGGAAAGAAGCCTGGAGGTGTGAGCAGTATTTTTCAGTTTGGTCAACTGTGTGTGTATCTTCAAGATCACATTACCCTTTTTTTTATTATTATTACTTAAAAAAGGATTGGAGCATATAATTGAAGCTATTTCTACTGTAATTTTGGAAGCATAATGTATCCCGCAAGTCAGAGAAGGAAGAGAGAGTTTAGTTATTTTATGTCTTTGCTGTCTATTAGTCTTTTCAGCTCCTGTGCCCTTAGAGAACCTGGCAGATCCTCAGCTGTGGAGTCTTTCTGGCCTCGTCTACGTGGACAGAAATATAAATTCAGCCTCTTTCCCCCCTATCCTGAGGGGCCAGACACTCCCCAGTGCTGTCTGGAAGCCTCTGCTGCCCTAGAGGCACTTTGCTGTCGTTAATATTCAGCATTACCCCTGCACCCTTCGTTTCTCTTGTTTCAGGCACGTGCTAGGTTGAAAATGTCCCATTTGAGATACATTCAGTGCTTTCCACACCAGTCACAAATCTCAGCTGTGATCTGGTTTTGGGTTTCCCTCTTGCAGAGGAGGCAGAGTGAGGGGAGCAGAGGGAACAAGCAGAAAGGTGGAGGCGTGGGGAAAGCTCTGTGATATTTGACATTGATTTGTTTGGTGGGCTCTGGTTCTGCACCTCCCTCCCGCCCGTGGAGCAGCGCTCCTGGCTGAGCGAGGAGGGCTTGCACTGGATCCTTCTGTCATGCATGAATGTCAGCTCCTTTTCCAGCATGTTACCATGGCACCCTACCCCAGGTGATTTAATGAGGGAGAAGAGGACGCACAAGGGACGTGTTCATAGTCTGTTAACCCCTTCAAGATGTGAAAGGACTAAGAGAAGGAGGGGCTCACTGTGTTGGATCCTTGGTTCTTCCATTGCTGTTTTTGAGATTGCGAGTCTCTTCCTAGGTACCATCATTTTACCATCACCACAGGTAGCCTGGCTCTCTGCCCCTTGAAAGATGAAAACTGAAGCCCTGAGATCAGGAAATATGGGGCAACTGGGCTTTACAGCACGCTAATGCCTTCATCCTATAGATTACGTGGGCGGTTTTATTTTTTAAAGTTACTTCTTCGCATCATTGTCTCTAAAACAATCCCCCTCGTCCTCCCGGAGAATCTGCTTCTGTCTGTGATTGCCAAAGGCAGCCACATTTCTAGAACAGCCTGGTTTACAGGAGGTTGGGCTTGAACTGCCTGCTGGCCTTGCGTAAGGGAGGCAACAACTGAATCTTCATAGTTGGGGCTGAACTGGGAAAGTACTTAAAATAGCAGTAAAATCTCTCAGTGTGCACTTTAATTATTAAATTTTGTCCCTCTGCAGAGCAGAGTAATTTCTTTTTGGGATAATTGCCTTTTCGAAGCAATTTTTGCATTAAAGATTCACTGGCTTCTCAGAAGATGCTTCTAAATGCTCCTTATTAAAAATTTAACTTTAGTCTTGTCTTTCCTCTTTCTGCTTTTTACTTTTTCTTACCCACAAAACAGCAGCCTTCATTCTCTTCTAGCCTGATCTGTGTTGCACACACTTGCTTTGAGAGTTGCACCTTAAAGCAAAAAAATAATGCCTGTCTGTTCTTCAGCATTGGCATCCTGTAAATGCAGGGTGGTTCAGGGATAGCTCAGTTTATGTGACCTGCTGCCTCCCAGCCCAAACTCCCACCCTGCAGGGCTTCCCTTCAAAATCACCTGTGCTGACTTCACTGTACCCCTTTGAGTTTGTGGTATCTCAGAGACAAAAAGAACTATCATGGAAGGACTCTGATTAAATTTCCCAGTTTATGCTTGAAAGCGAATCAGCGGCTCAGTCTTTTCTGAATCTAGAGATGGATTTGCCATCTCTTGAAGTAAGTCTTGGTCTGTCTTTGCCACCCTTTATTGATTGCTGCTGATCTCACCAACGAATTTTTGCATGTCCCAAAGGAAGGAGGAGTTTTGTGAAGGAATTTCACGGAGACCACCAACACACTGGAAACAAAGCTGCTCTGCATATCCACTGGGGAAGTCCCTTAAAACAATCTTGGTGATTCCCTGTAGGTACTTGCTAAGCAAGGCCTTTCTGATGGCCCATGTCCGAGCCAGAGAATTTGCAGTGGGGAGAGTTCAGTCAGAAGAGCATTTTATCCTGGCTCACATCTGCTAAAAGAGATGAGAATCAGTATTTCTCTGTGCATCAGTAATGCCACATTAGGACACCTGAAGGTTTCTTCCTATCCCTCTATCTGAGTAATTCAGAATTAATGGAATTTTAATAGCCAGAATTTGTCTTAAAGGAAAACATAAAGATGACATTGAATTAAGGGAACTTGAATTTATCTTCCATCTGATAACTCTTTTTGGCTGCTTGTCCTGGTACGCCTCCTTTGATTTAAAGGGAGTTACTCCAGATTTTCAACAGTACAAACTAGATGGAAATCATCTCACTGATAAACCTCAAAAGTTTAGGGGTTTTTTTCCCCACTCCCCCACCAACCCCTCCAGTTAAGTGGATAACGGTGGCCTTCAGAAAAACACAAAGCTTTCAAGGGTAGGGTCTTGGACTGGGAGATAACCTTAAAATTCAGTTGCAACACGCAGCCAGGTTTAAGATATGGATTCAGTTTTGATTTTGCTGAACCTTCATATGTTTGTACTCATGTGGTCAACTAAAATTGCAAAAAAAAAAAAAAAATACTGAGACAAACTGATCTTGTGAAATTCTCCCTGCTCGTTCCACACTGAAAATAAGATTTAAAAAAATTTAGTCTGCATCTCACTGAACCTGATCTGAAGCCCAGGTGCAGATCTGAGTTTTAAGTGATGATCTCCCATCCCCAGAAAGAGAAGAAAACAGGTTCTGTGGAGCTCTGGTTCAGGTCTGTCTCTCCCTGCAGTGGGCTGCTCTGCACAGTCTGTCTTGCCCAGAACAGCTGTGGCTGTCATCCACTAGCGCAGTGTTAAAATGAAGACTGATTATCTTTCCATCCGTGCAGTTAGCTGCTGTCAGTCTCACATGTGGCAAGCAATTGGTGCAGGGTTTTTGTCCTGGAGTTAGCTGGTTTAACCTTGAATTAAGTGAGTAAAATAGATAAAACAGCAACTGGAGTTTGGTAGCAACCAAGTAATGCTGTCTGCAAAACTCTGCCTCGGCTTCCAGCTGGCACTTCTCGAGGGGCAGCAGCACAACTGAGATTGGCAGGAAGTGGATTTCATGGGCTGAATTCTGGCAGAGGACCCAACTACCTGCACAGTGTGAGAGTTATGAATCTCGCCTTTCTCAGGAGCAAAGAGCTTTCTTTTCACACTTATCTCTGGTACCTGTCAGCTTTTCAGCTAATTACAGTCTCTTTTTAGAAGGTTATGGCCTTTTGTAGTCGTAACAGAACTCTATAAACTAAGTAGGAATCTTCTCTTGTGACTGCCTTGGATTGCTCAGGCATCTTCACTTTCTTTGCACCTTGCTGGGTTTTGCCCCAAGCCCCCATGGTCATTTTTCCAGCCTTTTTTGTTTGCAGCTCATGGCAAAAGAAGGGGAAGATGCAGAAGGAAGCTCTTGTTGTGACATTTAAATAGCTACAGGAGTGAGAAAACATCAGGTTCAGGCACTCTTGGACTCGGGAGACATCAGCCCTTCACCTTTTGGCTTCCAGCTCTGTGGTTTGTGATCGCTTCTGCAAACAGCTTGGCGCTAAAAACCCTCTTATTTAGTGCTTCTCTGTGAGGAAAGCTTCAGGCCTGTTGTCAACACATGGCTTTTCTTCCCCTTGGGAGAAGAGAGGGAGTGGTTTTTAGAAGCAGAGCTCTGTCTATGCCGTTTCTTGTCCTGCCCTTGTCCCAGAGCAATTCTGTGAGCCTGGGGCTGCTCTGGTCACCGTGTGAGTCCTCAGCTTTGCCTGAGACCGTGCTGCTCCCCCAAAGCTCCAGCAGCACAACCGAGGCCGTGGGAGCAGCGGGAACGCCGGGACGCTGCCTGATGGGCTGTGGGAAAGCAGGACACCCCAAGGTTATTCCAGTGCCCAGGCTGGCCCTGGAATCATTTCACAGGAAAGGCAACCACTGGGCTCATGAAGTAGCTCTTGACCTACCGAGGAAAAAACCCACGGCCTTTGGGATTGTTGTTTGTTAATTATTTGTGCCGTGGCACCTCGAGGAGGCCTCGTCCTCCCTCGGGACCGTCCGTGGCTGGCGGTTTTCGCTCCGTCACATTCCGTGGATGCGCCGAGGTGACAAGGATCCAACTGTACTTTCAGCTCTGCTGCCTCTGGCTGCCAGCACACGCTGCACCCCTGCAAGTGATTCCCTGTCCAAGGGGTGTGCAGGCTGATTTAATTGCTAATACAGCAGATCTGATAACACAGAGCGCACAGCTACGTGGTTTTAAGACATGGGAGAAAGGAGCTAGAAGTGTAGTAAAAATAGACTCTCTGAAGAGGTTTCATAATCTAATGCATCTGGACAGCGTAGGTTATAGTGTCTGGGCTAAAGATTTATCCAGCTTTGGGTTTTTGCAGTATTTTCCTTTGTATTTTTCAGAGGCTCATACTCTTCTGTTCCTGTCATCAGGACTTCAGGAGCAGTTTGTTGTGCTTCATTTGCTGTCTTGCATTTAGGTTCATTGGCATTCTGAGGGTTTCCAAGTACTTTAAAAATGGTCATTAAGTCTATCTTGGCATGTCTTTGAAAATAATTATTAATTGTATGCTTCAAATTTTACATATCCCCATGGGATATCTTCACCACACAATACTGGGGTTGGATGCTTCTCTTCCATTCTCTTTTCCTCCTTCAGATTTACAGATTCAGACTCCTCCAGTCTATTGCATCATAAGCCTAAACTGTTCTCTTTATCCTTGGGATGTTTTAAGGAAGCTGACAGATGAGTTCTGAGTTAAAATTTAGGTCTGGCTTTAAAAAGAGGTACTAAACCCACCAGTGTATTATTATGCTGTGGGATGACTTCAAGAGCCCCTTTTATTGCCAGAACGAGTGAGTCCTTTCTGGTCTCTGTACAGTGGGGATCAGAGGTGGTAGTAGACATAATAGACAGTTTTCACTGATAAAAATAAAGGAGAATGTGAACCCTTTTGTGGTGGACCAGGACTGGACTCAGTAAGAGACACAGTCTTTTGAAATCTGTGTGCAGCAATTCTGTGCTTGAGGTAGGCAGTGAAGAATGAAAATCATGATGTTAGTATCTTTCTTAGGGTACTGTGAAATAAATCAAGCAAAATAGAGGGGAAAAAATTATATGGAATTAATAGAATTCACATTCTAATGGGCCGAGGAACCAACTACATGATGAAGGAAAAATACTCTAGCTGTGTGATAATATTTGTTCATTTTATATTCATTCGATGACTTTATGCTGAAGAAGCAAAAATAAAATGTTCCCCAAATTAGTCATAATAGGTGTTTGAACAAAAGGTGCAGATTAGTTGGAAGCATCTCCTGAGTCAGGCACGTGGACACTGTGGTGCACTGGAAGGAAAAATACCAAAATTCACAGCCATTTGGCTCTGTAGCAGCTCAGAGATGCTGAGCTACGCTGAGCCTAAAGAAGCAGCCACAAACAGGAGGTTTAAAGCTCACCTGGGGACTAAAGGGAAGAACCTCCAGTCCCCGTGAAAGGGGGGCCAAGCTGAAGGACGTTTCTTCCATTTATTTTCCCCCAGCTAATACCCCGTTTCCTGTCAGTTCTGTGCCAGAGCTCACTGTGCTGACTGCAGCGAGATGGTCAAGATTCAGATTTCCCTTTTCCAACGCTTTGCCTGCTTTGGAGGAAAGCACAGACATAATCCATCATTAGTCCCGGGATTCAGCTGCTCCTAATAGCCCCGTGTACGAGCGCTCCAGGAGAGCTGAATGTTGGTTTCCAACCCTGGGGGAGCCTCCTGAGTCTGTCCTTCAAATACTTCTATTTTTACATTTATTTCAATTTACGGTAGGAGGCGAGGATGCGGACAGGTCACCGAGCTACCACATCACCTCCCGCATGGGCTGTGGTTCGTGAGCCATAGACCAGGGCTCTGTAAAACCTGGGCAGGATTCAGCTTTGAAAAAGCACAGGGAAGGGGATCAAGAGGGAGCTCCAATTCTCCAGCACACCCTTTCCCATGTCTCTCAAGGAAACAGGGTTTCTGAGCCACAGTGACGAGCAGGGGTTGGGATGTTGTGGGGTCTTTGCTGCTGTAACTCATTATTTCCTTATTGCTTCCCGAGGCTGCAGCCCCCGTGCCGTTCCCCATGCTGGGATCTGTTCCCAGGGACAGGAGGTGATGGGGCAGGCTCTCTGGTCTCAGCTTTCCTGAGGACAGATCCAGCTGCAGTTTGTATCTGCTGTCAGTGTTTAAAAAGGGAAACTCTCAGAGCATCCACGGGATCCTGGAAGCTGTGCTCTGCTGTGTGACACCCCTCTCCTGTACCTGGCGTGGGGGGCAAGGGTTTGCCCCCAAACAGGTCTTGCTGGGACTGCATTTAGCAAAAATAATCAGTGATTTGTGGGGAAGCTTCTCTAAAGTGGGCTGTGAGGAAGGGACTTGGCTCTAAGGAGAGGTTTGCACATATTGAACGGTCAGAGGGTAAAACTCACTGCCAGGTCACCCCTGAGCTGGGGCAGCTCTTCGTCCCTGCAGCTGAGGAATACTGGCACAACCTGCTGGCTGGCCAGGGAGCCTTTTGGGATCACAAGGAGCTAGGAGATGCTTTGCTTTCTGCTACACCCATGTTTACAGCATCAGTTTGGGCTTTACAAGTGGAAAAGGTGCCAGAGGAAAGCCTGCTGTCTTTCATTTATCTTCAGAACTTAGACATTCTCCCAAAGCAGGGAGCTATGAATTTCTTGTGTGTGTGCATAGGAATTATGTAATTGCTTTTGGTTTAGTGCAAAACTCTTATTTTGACTTTGGAGTTTCAAGTAAAGAAGTTTTAAATGTTAAATATTACAGTCTAAAAATTGTTCAATAATGAAAAAGCCCTGCCTGGGGCGAGATTACTTCTACCTGGTGCTCAGCAGAGCTCTGCTGCCAAGGTCATCCCAGATGTGCCACTTGAAACACTGAAGTAACGGTGTGTTTCTGAAAAGTGTCTTTGGAATTGGGGAGCAGGAGCTTCCTATCACCTTCTCCTTGGTTCAGCCTCATTTATGAGCACTGCAGTTAGTTTGCCTGGAATGAAATCTATTTCAGTTTCATTTGTCAAAATACTTGCATTCATCGTGTTTTTTAAATCAAAACGTGTATTTAGCTGCCAGTGTTTAAAAAAGGCAAACCATCAGACCACACCTGGGGTTCTGGAAGCCTTGTCAGTGCGTGCTGGCTTTGCTGCTCTGGTGTCCTGCTCTCAATCCCCTGACTTGCTGCTCTTGTTTCAGAGCAATGCCTGGGGAGGTGGGGGGTGTCCTGTGTCCATCAGCAGCACCGAGGCTGAAAAGGCACTTTTGGGAGCCTGCTGTCTCCCTGCTGCACTGCAGGGGCTGCTGATCCCTCTGGGAAAGGAGATCTGCTGGGCCAGCGGTCCCAAAAGAGATCGAGCTCACGGTGTTTCTGCTGTACCTGTTAGAGTGTGCTAAACTGCAGGCTGGGACAAGCCTGTACTCAAATGTGTCAGATAAAACATTCATTTGAAAGCCTCTTTTGCAGAAACCATAGACTGTTCCATCCCTCATGCTCAGAAAACCGCTCAAATGACTGTTTTCCCCAAGCCATCCCCATTCAGTTTGTTATCATTTCCATTATTAAACATTTATATAAACACTGTAACATTTTACAGTGTTTGACAGAGATTTCCAAGTCTGCTAATTAGCATGGTCCCTGGCACATGGAATATACTTTTATTATTACCCATTCACGGCCTTGTTATTCAGAAGAGGTTCTCTTGTGAATGGAAACGTGCATTACTGCACTTCAGGCTAATAAGTGTGACATAAAATATGACATACAAAATTAACTGCTGTTCTGCAGGATCCAGCAATTGGGGGTGATGTGCATATGGTCATACTGAGACTCTGTTCGCTTGCATCATTGCTTTTCTGCCTTATTAAAAGTCTGAGAGAGGAGAATATTGGGAGAAGAAGGAGGGGGAGAAGAAATGAACAAATCTATCTTGGCATAAATAGGTTTGGCTCAGCAATACAACAGTTGTCAGCGGCCTTTTCCGCAAGCCTGCTACCCTCAGCGAGGAGAGCACCAAAAAAAGTGATTGAAAAGTCAGTTTGTGGGCTTGCAGCATTCTTGGAAAGAATCTGAAAAAAACCCCCAAAACCAATCCCCCGAAATAAAAAATTAAGCTTGTAAAATGAAGTGTGCTTCATCCATGTCCAGTGTCAAAGCAGAGCTTGCCAAGCAGAGGTGCAGCCCTGTGTCCACCCCGATTGCCTGGTCCAAGGATTAGATTGAAAAGAAGTGGCCTCTCTTCTTTTTTCCCCCCTTCCCTCTGCCCGTTCCTGCTTTGATTTTTTTTTCCAGTTGAGACAGAGTAAGTGACTCTTTGAGCCCATTTCAATGAGAGAATAAAACCCCTATTTGCCTTCAGCATTACCACCTTCACAGACAACCGTGAGGACTTTGCAAACCATTTGAGTGGGTGTGCTTGAAATAGTTCCTGTTGCAGTGATCCTGGAGAAAGAAAAGGAGGATCCTGGTGGATGAAGAGAAGAGGTTAAATAGAGTCTGGCTGCAGTCTGGCAAAGGGAGTTGCTTGTCTGGCCAAGACCATCTCTTTTTTTACCCTATTTATGCCTTGTAGAGAAGAGCTATGGAAAAAAATATTCCTCAGCTTCCCATGAAACTGTCAGTGAATTTAATTCCTATATTTAAGTCAGGGTTTACTCACGTGCAACTGTACATGCTCAAAGAGCAACAATAAAGTGAAGTTTGTAGGTGTGGGTGTTCATACATGCATTTATATGTGCATGTGTGTAATATTTGTGTTCGTGGCTATGGGAAATTATTTGACACTTTTTCGCTATTACCGTGTGACTCGTCACGTAATAAAATATGATTTACTTCAGGTTTATTCTGGTAAAGACTCAAAGTGAGCATCCAGTGGCTGTGGGTGTGTTTGCAGTTCTGGAGATGTAGTTTGAAACGCCTGAAATGCTTTGTTAGATGTACCTATTTTAAAACTGAGGGAAGGGCTGCTTCCATTTAAATGCAGCATCCCAGAGTTTCTCAGGGCCTCCCACACCAGTGTAGCTAGCCACGAGCCTGCCCCAGGCTGTAAAACCATTGAGAGTAATTAAATACTTAGTGCTGGACTCCAGCTCTCGCTCCTGAGAGCAGCAAGACACTTTACAGCCCACGTATA
Source organism: Mohoua ochrocephala (assembly GCA_013398855.1). Lineage (NCBI taxonomy): Eukaryota > Metazoa > Chordata > Aves > Passeriformes > Acanthizidae > Mohoua > Mohoua ochrocephala. The sequence continues at coordinate 45,810 of VZTA01016264.1, read as the reverse complement.
TGCCTGTGGAAAATAGCCTGTGGCTGCAGAGAACCTGCTGGCAAGAGGCTCCCCCAAATGCTAATTAATCACAGAACCACAGAACATGCTGAGCTGGAAGGGACCCACCAGGATCATCGGTGTTGCAAGGAACACCTGGTTTGGAACTCCAGCTTGGGAGATGGCCTGAGCAGGGTCACTTAGAGAAAGACGTCAGGTGCCGCGTGGGGCTGTTTTATTTTTGACTCTAGGACCTGCTGCGTGAGTGTAGCCACAGTGATGCTGCTCCAGCAGCTCCCTGCAGGGAGGACACAGCAGGACAAGTGCCTAAAGGAGCAGCAGAAGGGATGGAGCAGCAGAAATGATGGAGTGGCAGAAGGGACGGATGCCTCTCTGCTCCTGCTGCTCACGTGTGATGCTCTTGTCACTGGTGCACTGCAGCAGTGGGCGCCCTGCAGTCCCTGCTGCAGCTTTGCAGAGCCTCTGGTGAAACCGTGCCCCTGCAGCCCCTGAGGAGGAAGGGTGTTCCCAGAACTCCCCTCTCAAGCAGATACAGAGAAAAATTTTGGGCAAAGATGTGTGTCCGGCACTCTTTAGAAACACTTTCATAATTTTCCCTTGTCATATGTGGGGTGTTTCCAAGTTTTTGACCGTGCTGTCTGCTCCCAGATGTATGATTCCAGGAAATGAAAGTAGATGGAGTTTGGGGGCTGCAACGGATCCGTCGCTGCTTCCAGCACATCAATTCAAGATCATATCATGAAGCATAAAAATACCTCGTCTTTGCAGTGTTTGTTGTTCATAGGAAAAGGATAAAAAAGAAAGAAGGCCCTAAATGAAGCACAGAAATGAGAGAAGAAAATCTGCTTTCTCTGCCCAAAAATATTCCAGTTTGTCTTATCTGTTTTCACACTAATCAGGTACTGCTGGTGAACCAATCTATCTGCTCCACAGTAAAACTGTGATACAAAAAAATCCAGATCTGCAGAGCAGGAATACCAGTCCTAAAGAGAAGGCTTAAAATAGATTGAGTGAGTTTTAGCTAGCAAAATTTAGAAACCTTTTTTGGAAAGGCTTAGGTAGTTTTCAGCTCAGATGGATACTGTCTGAGCACATCTACTTACTCAGAAATGAAATGTAAATAGAGAGACACAAAAATACATCTCTATAGTTTGGGAAAAGGAAAGGCACATTTTGGAGCATGCAGTGCCTTGCACATCATAAACATATTTTTATACAACAGATTGTGGAGATGACATGAAATAAAACAGATATATATAAAATAAAGATTTAGGTCTGGTTTGGATCTTCAGCAACTACACTTTGACAGTAGCTCCCAGGTATTCCCACTCATTTTCCAGCAATATCTCCTTGAGACACATTTCCCACTGCCAGAATTTTGTTTTATTAAGTTCTGTGAAGACGATGGCCTGGCTTTCTGAGACCATCGCTATCAAACCTTATTACAGAAGTCCATAGACAGCAGTAACTCTCCCAATTGTATTAGAGGGCCGGTTTCATTTTGCTTGTTTTTCGTGTGTTCGTTGTTGATAGAGGGGTAGCAGAACATTTCATTCTTCTGCAAAGAGCATTCACGAAAAGATTTCTGATTGCATTCATCTCAGTTCTGCTCTTGCTGTATTTGACATCCGGTATCCTATGCCCACCTTTCCAGGTGCTGGGCCAGGAAGTCCATCAGTCCATCAGCTGCTCAGCACAGCCTAGAACCAGACCCACAGTGACAAAAATGTGGCCTGAGGTCACGCTGTCAGTGAGGGGGCTGCAATGGTTTGTATCTGATAGAACTGTGCAGAACCACGGGTATATTTTATGGACAAGGAGATGAAGTAGCTGTTACTGAGAGAGCTGAAAAGCATCAAGAATGCTTTGGATCACAGGGATACGTAGGGAAGAGAATTAATACCAGCTGAGATAATCACAGTGTGAGCCACTGTTAGGGAAGAGAAAGGCCCAGGCACAGACCACCAACACATCCTGCAAGGGATTGTTATTGTACTGGGTATCAGCCAGAAAGGATTGGACTAAACAAGATCAGAATGTGTGCAATACCTGAAAAACAAGCTGCCATCACTGGTCATGCACACAAAACCAGCCTAACTGGTGTTGAAGTCACAAAAAATACGGCGTGTTTCTGTCAGAGATGTGTAAGAGATGAGTTGAATTGATGTGATCACTGCGGGCCAAATTTGGAAGCCTGGGGGTAAAACCAGCCAATTTGAGAAGGATGCGATGGTTCAGACTGAAAACAGATTGATCCTTGTCTAGAAATGGAAACTGCAACTAAAGATCTGAGCTGTTCCTTGTGGACTAGTATTTGTATATGTGTGTGTGTGCTTATGTACTTTGCAGCTTTAAACACATAGGGCAGGAAAAGCATTTATGACTGTGTTATGTGGGTAGGTGGCATTCTTGTTTTCATTGCAAACTAAATGTTTCTCAGAGCATGTCCTTTCAACAACGGGCTGCATTTGGATTCCTTTGGTTTGAGTTGTGAGAAGGATGCTCTGCAGGCTTGTTTTGTATTATCAAATGAAATTGAATTGAAATTAATAAACAGGAGCAGCACAGCTAAGCCATTTCCCACTGTTTAGGGTGTTTTGCGTCCCCTTCCTTTTTGAGGCGTGTACAAAGTTCAGAGGTGCTGAGCTACTGTGAGAAGACCTCTTTTTGAAGTGGCTGCTCAGATTTTTGGACCAAAAGAAGAGACTGGTTTCTAACTGTGGATTTGAGCCCTGTGACTTCCCCTGATCTGCCATGATCGTAGACCGAATTTTAGGCTTTTCCGATTTTTCGTGCCAGGCCCTGGTTCACACTGAGTGCTCAGAGCCTTGCTTAGAAAAGGGCAAAATTTTACACTGGTAACAAACCCAGCATTATGCACATCTGTCTCAGCTGGAATTTCCAACTCTTAGATCATAGCTTTAACCCCCCTGGAAAACCTGTTTCACTTAAAAACAGTTATGTTGATGTACCATTAAATTACATATATTATCAAGTAAATGGCAGGAGCTGAAAGCAGAGTTTATGACTTTGGCACTGCAGTGCTGGAAAAGTAGAAAATTCTGTAGCAGAACAGCACCCACAAAGGTCTGATTTGCTCTTTGTGCCTGGTAAAATTGCTGGGTAAGAGGCTCTTCAGGACAACCTTTGGTTTCTGGAAAGCCTAGGACAGACAGCGAAAGCTGTGTGGCTCAGCACTGTAATGCTTTTGTGGACTCCCAGATGCAGTCCTTAACTTGCCAGTCCAAATCTCCATGTGTGTCGCTGGTACATTATTCTAAAAGTTAAAAAGTAACGCTCATGTTTCAGTAGGGTTGAATCTTAAATGTAACAAATCACTTAAAAGCAATAAATGGTCTCTGGAAAGCGCTCAAAAACCTTTTAAAATATCCCTAGAAATAAAATGAGCTGTTAAAAGTGAATGTGTGCTAAAACCCAACGACACCAAGAATCCTGGGAGCCAGCAAAAAACCTCCTTTTATTGTTTTGCTTTGAGGCATATCTGTGTTTCTTACATATTATCCTGCCCCAGGCAAGGCTGAACGTTTCATGTAACATGATGACCCTGGAAAACACGCTGCAATTTCGGGATAATTCCTGATGAGAATTTATGGCTACATAAGCATATTATAAGTAAACCAACCAGTTTTCCAAGCCACAAAATGCTGCACTGCTCTGTATTTCTGCAAGGACCACTTAGTGCAAAGGCTGCTTTGCTCCAGCACCATGAATAGGACCTCTGTTATTCAAAGGTAATAGGCAGGCTGAAGAAACCATGATACGAGAGGAACTGACTTTCTTGTTTTGCTGGTTTTGCAGGGGTTTTTTTGCTGGTTTGGAAGTTTTGTGCTGCCACCTATTAACTTTCTGTTATTGTCACTTGGAGCCTGGAGCAGGTCCTTTCCTTCCCCTCCCCTCTCTGAACAAGAGGAGGATTATGGTCCTCTGTCATAGTGCCCCAGCAGCTCGGGGCACCTTGTTGCAGTGAGAAAAATACGTTTGGAGTTATCGTTTCATATAATGTAATGCTTCTGAGTGGGGGGGAGTTTAGGGGGATGGTTGTGCTCAAGTAGCTGCAATCCCAATGGAGATGAGGAAATGGAAAAACTGAGGGACAGAAAAAGAGGGATTTCTAACCCCTGGGGAAAAGGGATGATGGCAGACACCCTGTTGTTGTTCCTGTACACTTTTGTGTTTCCACAGCAGATCAAGGCTTCACTTAGCAAAGGTGTTTTTCAGGCAAAATGAATACTGTCATTCAACCATTTCCAGATGCTTATAACTTTGGCCTGGGGGTGAAGCATCCGATTGTTTCCTCAAGAGGTGACAAAGAAAATCTGGCTGGGATCGAACACCAAAATGAGAGTCTTAATGGGAAGTCATAAGGAATAGTAGCCTGGTGTGGAAATTCTGTATGTTCCTTTACAAGACTGACTTAGGCTGACGTGTTGGAGTGCATGGGCATAATTTTGCAACTAACTCATGGACACAATGTTGTTTTTGTCTTTTTGCACTAACTGTGTATTCCACGGCTGCTGAGACTCCAACAGTCCAGCAGTTGTTTCAGTGGTGCAGCTAGTCCCCAGCTAACCCATGTTGCTTGTTTTAAAGCAAAATGCTCGTTTTCTGAACTGTGTTCATTCCTGTCAATTCCTCTGGACAGCTTCTGGTCTTATTCAGATTTTGGATATGTATTTTTTTCATATCAGAAGCTTCCTGCCTGCATTTAAAGCGAGCATCTACTCTACGCGGTGGCCAGAGCGATGTGATTGAAATACCCCTGTAGAGCTCTGTGAGGTGTCAAAGGGTGATGTCTGATTTCCATAGGCTCTGCTTGCTCAAAACCCTCCTTTTGTCTCCTGACAGAGCTGTATTCTGATTTCAGAATGTCAGTTATCCATACCTCCCTATTTCCCCTGCTCCTTATGTGTCAGCCCACCTAGAAGCTTTCTATTAATTTATCAAATTGTCATTGGGCTCACTTTGTTGTACTGCAGCCATTAGCCTGTCCATTTGCTTAATTGGTCCATTTCCCGTTTATTATTCAGTCCCTGAATCACCATTTGAATAATTTTTAGCTAACTAATAATTGAATACCATTTCTATCATGATTACATTGTCTACATTCTCATTTTTGCGTGATCGCTAAGAGAAAAGGGTTTTTATTATGATGCATATGAGAGTCTCCAGTTAATTGGTGGTTGGAAAATGGGAAGAAAGTGATGGCTCTGTCCAGTAATTACAGAATCAAAGAGTCCATGATTGTTTTAAGTGGTTGAACATGAGATTCAGGTTTCTGCTTCTGTTTCTGTAACTGCAGCTGATGGACTTTTAGCCAGACTCCTTTGCACCGGTGCAGGGGTGCAGCAGGCTCTGGAATCCGCGGGGAATTTGTGGTAAATTATTGTCACACAAACAGCTTTTATCCTGGACTGTTTGTGAGGCTGTTGGGCAGGCAGCAGTGTGCAAGTGTCAAGGTCTTCTGCTCTCCTAAAGTCTCCAGCTTTCACAGCTGGCACCAGTTCTCCACCTGCCTTGTCTTCACGTGTGGTGCGGCACGAAAGCTGGGGTAGAGGCTGATCGTCCAGCACTGCATTCAGTTTTGGGCAGGATGGCAGTACCCCTCAGCTGGCACCCCAGTCACTTCTCCTGGCTCATTTTGGACGTAGGGATCGCAACATCCAGGGCATGAACAAGGCACAGTTAAGGGGAACAATTTGTTCTTGCTGCTCATCCTTAACCAACACCCTTCATGTGTGGGAGTGGGGCCTGTAGGGGAAGGTGATCCATGAGAGAGGCCTGAACCTCGCTGGCTGTTTTGTGCCAGTCCCACAACTCAAGGTTTATACACTGGCTGCCATTGCCACAGCCTGTGATTTATGAGGGAGTAAATCATAGAATCACAGAATCATACAATGGCTTGGGTTGGAAGAGACCTTAAAGAACATCCAATTCCAATGCTCCCTGCCACAGGCAGGGACACCTTCCACTATCCCAGCTTGCTCAGAGCCCCGTCCAGCCTGGCCTTGGAGACTTGCAAGGATGGAGCAGCCACAGCTTCTCGTAAAAACCTGTGCCAGGGCCTCCCCACCCTCACAGGGAACAATTTTTTCCTCATATCTGATCTAAATCTACTCTTCTTCAGTTTGAAGCCGTTCCCCCGGTCCTGTGTTAGAAGTGTTAATAATGGAAGAGGAAAAACATGATGAACTATGTGGGAGAAAATTTAAGCCATGGAGAGTTCCGGGGCTGCACAGTGACCCAGGGAATCTCCTGCAGGTTCACCCAGCAACATCTGAGATTTGTCTGAGCTCACCTTTGTGAGGGCAGGGCTCGGTGCTCGCAGAAGATTGGTATGAATATCAACCCCGACTTCAAGTCCTGGCTTTCTTCCTAGCTGGGCCTGGGAACATCTGGGCTGTTGATTCAGATGGAATTTTGGGGTTGGAGTCATCGAAGCCAGATGCTGGAGGAGCATTTTAGTTCTCAGTCATGGTGCGATTCCCAGAAATGATTGCCCTTGGGTTAGGTAAGCCCAGAGTTTGGGCTCCGGGCACAAAGGGTGCTGGGCTTCTCCTCAGGCTGGGAGGATCTTCTAGAGAGTATTGTCTTTGTAGACTGTAAATAGATCTCTAAAATAAAAGAGAGGCATAGAGATGCCTCAGTGCTAACATCAGGCAGGCTGAGAGGTTGTGTTCACCTTGGTGTTTTTGTGTTCCCAGCTTGGTTCTGGTGACTGTAAACATCCACAGAAAGACTCATCTGTGCCTGTGGTGCTGACACAATAGGCAGCATCCAGACTCAGTTGTTCTCGACCAAATTATTTAGAAAGAAAGCTTGCAGGTTTAGCCAAATGCAGAATTGCTCTTTTGGAAGGCAATAAAAGTGCGGGGCTGCGAACCATCAAAATAATCCCCCCAGCTGGCCAAGGAAAGAGCACGACCACAAACAAAAGCAGCTCTCAAATTGGACTAACCTCCAAACTCACTGCCATTCCAGAGGAGTTGCTAATCACAGATGTGTGTTAGCCTTCGAAAAATACGTTGGGAAGCAGCGGATTTCTAAGTTGCAGCAGCGTGGAGATAATTTTATTTACACTTACCCTGCGTCGGGTGCCGAGCGGCTCATTTTCCACTCTTAAATTTAAACAGGATGATATTGCAACCCCCAGGCGAAAAGAGAATGGAGCCAGTTAAACATCGACTGGGAGGAGATGCTCATCCCTGCTGAGCTGAGCACCACCCAGACTGAATTTTGGGAGGTTCCTTAACCTTTGCTCCCGAGGTCGCTGTGCTGACAGTGCTGAAACCCTTTTGCCTGAACAATGTGGGTAGGTTTGGAGCATACCCTTACACTTGGCTACCTCCAGCTCTGCGAGGGCCCCTGGCCCCAAGTGCTTCCCCTGCCACCAAAGAGAGCAGGCCGGGTCAGTCCAGAATGCAACCGATGTTGTCACCATTGTAAAAGGAATGAAAAGCTCTGTGGGGATCCGGGAGACGAACCCCAAATGGAGGATCTTTTGGCTAAATACAAGAATTAAGGAAAGCTTGCGAAGATCAGAATAGTCTTGTGTGCCAACGTGGCATTTGATGTCCGAGATAAAAGGGGGACTTATTTCGGGAGTGAGACTGTTTTAGCAAGAGAAAGAAATCTCGGTGTCTGTGTTGGAATGCATAAAAACACGTTTCCGATGTGGTTTTCTCATATGCTAAATGAACAGGACATCTGGTTGTGTTTTTAAAAATTAAATTGACTGACACTAAATCAGTGCTTTACAAAGCAAAAGGTAGTAAACCAAGAACATCTAATAAGGTAACAATGAAATACTTGGCAGGACTTCAGAGTATTGGAAACTCACACAACCGAAAGGAGCTGAAATATTGTGATATATATGAGGCCTTAACTTCTCATTTATCCGTGCTATTTCTTGCTGCCCTTCACAGTAATATGTTGCATTCCCATCGGTATAGATTTCTATATGTTAGTGCCAAAACTCCAGATGTTTTCTAGGTAAATCTCTGGAGACTATTTTATTGTGTTTCATTTCTTCTTATTTACAATTCACTTGTCTTGAACTCCAGCCATTGGTAATAAAAACCCATAGCCCCTGCAGCTGAGCCAAGTGGACACCATTGTCCTGTTTTTTCAAGTTGGGATGGGTTGATCCAAGCCTTGAACAGAATCCAAACCACTGGAGTTTTCCAAAAGTTCATCTCTCTTCTTTTTGTTTTTTAACCCTTCATGCACCAGGGAATACAGAGACAACTTCTTTGTCTTTCCTTTTTCCCCTCCACTCTGTCCTAAAAGGTTCAGCCTCTCTTCACCACAGCAGCATTTCTGCAATTGCTGCCCTTTAGCCCTTCTGCAAAGGGTGGCTCCCGTCCATCAGAGCCCTGAGCTGACCAGTGCTTCAGGGTTCTGAACCCCTCCTCTGGGCTACCTTCACCCCTGATCTGCCAGCTTCCTCTGCTTCCCTCTGGAGTTAAAGGAAGAGCAATGTGGAGGCACGGTCTTGCCTCATCCCTGAGCCACTTTGTGCTTCTTAACATCTTCCCTTTCTGCCTTGCAGGCACTGCACAGTGCTCCAGCTGGGCACTTCCAAAGCCAAGCTCCCCTTCGCCTTCCAGGGTCGGTTTCTGGGTTTTTTTTGTAAAACTTTCGTTAATGAATTGAGATATAATGAAGCCTGCTGTCCCCTCCCCTTCTCAGTTTGCTGTCTGTTTAGATTGTAAATACCTTCAGGTTGTCTGGTACATCAGAGAGATTGTGGTGCCCATCTCGCACTGAAATCAGTCTGTGGTTACTGGGGAATTCAGGTCTCTGCATGCTGACAAAACCCCTGCTTAATGACATAGAAATAATTAGCCACTTTGCTGTAGTGGGACTTCAGTTAATTTTAAAGAGCTGAGAAGTTTCGTTTCAGAGTTGCTGCAATCAGCGGTTACGTTTTATAACCCATCACAGGCACGTTTGATCAACCACACGGGTTTTTTATGTGAACATACCCACCCACCAGATGTGTATAAACATAAATCATCCCACAGCACAACCTGATCATGTTTTCTTAGTGGTTCTGGGCTAGACTGATCCTCCAGGGGAAAGCAGTGCTGCTCAGAGAACTCCAAACTGTGAGCGAGACCTGCTTGGATCTCACAAGCGCTGCTCTGCTGTCTTTTCATGTCAGGGAGAAGGCTGAGTGAAAGGAAGGTGCTGCAGCTCCAGAAAGGGGTTTTCTCTCTCCCCACATGCCCAGGTAGCTGTGGCTGGCTCTGAGTGCAGCCTCTTGCCTGGCCTGTGTTTCCTGTGCTGGCTTTCAGGGGCTGTGCAGTGCTCGAGGACTAGAGCTGCAATGCAGTAACTGGTAACTCCCGCTCCCTGCAAGGCTGGAGGGAATTCTTTCCTGCTCTAGTAAGCAGCTGGAGTGGTAAGTGCCAGCCTCCCAGGGTTTTGAGCAATTCCTATTTTTCTTTAATTTCTTGTAGCTGAAATACACTTAGGTAAGGCAGGTAATATCCTTTATCATTTGTGCTATTGCTTGTGAATTATAGATTTATTTTTTAAAATTGTACAAGTTATCTATATGCTGTGAAGTTTATAATTTTTTGTATCAGTAGATATGACTCTGTTGGTCAGCACCCTAATTACCTGAAGGGCTGAATATTTACTGTTAATCAGTAAATATTTCAAAATGAAGCAATGCTACATGGACCAAACCCAAAATGCCAGACAAGTGCACTCTCACAGTGGATCCAGGAATGACACTTAACAATTTCCAGGTTCCAAACTCGAGTTACCAAACTGCATCACAAAGGAAGGTGCTGTTGGCATTAGTTTTAGTTTCGCATGTTGAAACAGAGGTTCTGAAAGACAAAATCATTTCCTTTACAGTGCCACTATACTGCTACCAGTTGGTCTTCCGTCCTGTATCCCAGGTAGAGTCATAAAAACCTTGGATGCAATTTGTCCTGGACTTCAGAGGAAACTCCCTTCAAATTCCGTGCCTCAAGCTCATCTCTAGAAATATTTGATATACTTTGAGCAAAGTGTTAATTCAAATTGCAAGGAAACAACAGAGAGAGCATCAAAGCACAGTCTCTTCCTAAGTCAGTGGTATTTTACGAAACTTAAAGCTCTAGAAAAGCAGAGAAAGCACTGTGCTGATCAACCATCTTCACTGGGGAGAAATGAACACAAGGCAGGCATTAAGAAACAGGAATGATGGCTGCTATTTACTGCTATTTTGTTTTCGTTTGGAAGCAAGTTCTGTGTTTGTATCTCCCAGCTTTATTCGTGATCAGTGAGGTTTCAGCCTGGATTGAAGCCACAGGGGTCACAGATTGCTCATCCGTGGATCTTGTCGTGGTGTCCTTTGGGTGCATTACATAAAGGTCACTATTTTGGTTACTTTCCCCCCTTCTTTCTCCATTTTTAAACTTGTTTTCTCTCTACTGATGCTCTACTGACGACCAGCTAAAGAAACAAAAACGTTTTTAAATCTTCAACGTAAAGCTGGGTGCACACAGAGTACTCAACATTTATATAGTATCTGTCCTTAAAGTGTCAGTGTTTGCCAAGCAATTCTATTTATTGGCATCTCAGCCCTCTGAATTCAACTGAAAGGACTCAAAGGCTTTCAGTGATTTCAGTGTGGTTTTGATGGTGTCATTATTCTCCTGCAGTGAGGAGGGAAAAAACAAATCACTGTGGTATCTAAAATGCTGTGTGCATCTTTTTGCAAATGCAGTAATCTCGCAGTCGCCTGTTTTTTCCAATGTGATGCTGCCTCAGTCAATTCTTTGTGCCAGAGAGGGAAAGCTGTGATAGGTTCCCAAATTCCAATAGTCAGTATAATAACCTGCTCCCTCTGCCCTCCCTGTCCCTGAAAAATGCAGAGTTTGAGAGGGTTTTTTAAACATTCCTTAGAATGAAAAGAATGACTCTCGTCTCTCAAGAAAAAGCACGTCTATTTCTCTCATCATAATTCTCAACAGTACTTGAATTTTTAGTGTGAAATAGTTGCAATAAATGGTATAAGATCAATCTTGTGAAGCAATAACATTTCAGGAGAGGGAAAGATTTTAATTTGAAATGACAGACTTGAAGATCCTTGCCTGGACACATAGGGAGGGTAGCTCCTGAGAATTCATTCCAGAAAAAAAAGCAGAGAGACTGAATTAATTGAATAAGTTATGAGTGTTAAATTATTAATTCAGCTCTGAGTCAGCTTTGAACTACTTATTAGCAATTAATTGATACAGATATTTTATAAAATGTACAAGTCATTTTAATAAATACTTCTGAGCACTTTTTTTAACTGGATGTTAAACCATGGGCACGTGAAAATGTATGCTCAGTCTTAATCTGCATCACTGTAATGTATGGGATAATCAGATTAACAGCACTCCTTGGAAAAGGGAGACTCAGTGAGAAAAGAACAAAGCTGGAGAGGCACTTCCTGTGCTGGTTTCTGGAGAGGACCAACAACCACCTCTTCCAGCACACAAGAAATTGGATCTTCTTGTGTGTTTTTGGTTGTGACCATCCACCAAAGCAGGGTTCTGGCTGTTCAACCATCTGGGATCCATGCTGTGAATTAAGCAGAAGGAGATTGCCATAAATATTAAACACAAAGAGGTGGCTGTAACGGGAGGAGTAACTTTCCGTGTGCAGTGTGGGGAAAACCAGCAGAGGAGGACACTGACCCTCCACAGCGAACCCATCCCATCCTTTCTGGCTCCAAAAAGCCATAACCATGGAGGGAAAGACTTGAAGAGCAGCAAATTTTTCCAGCCTGATCTTTTGCACCGACTGTCAGGGTCCTTTCAAATCTCTCGTATTTACAGGACAGTGTAATCTGTGATTTAAACTTTATTTCACGAGCTCATTATTGAACAGAGACACCAAACAAGGGCTCAGTCACGTTTTTGGTGACTCACCTGTCACGTTAATTCCCTTAGCCACCATTCAAGTTGTATGATTTCCTAACTTATAACTCCTGACTCTTAATATCGTGCACCTATGAACAAAAAAAAAGAATTAGTTCCCTATTCAGTGGTGAGAGTGCTCCTCCTTCGTGCTCCATCACGGTGTGAGCATCCCCTGCATCCCACCAGGAAACACAAAAGCCTCAGCAGTCCAGCTGCTATTGGATCTGCTTCAAAAACTTTTGGGGTAAGCTGAAGGCTTATACTTTCCAGCTTGGAGGTTTGGACTTTGCCATTTCCAGAAGTTAATGGATTCTGAGGGAAATGCCAGACAAAAGGTAACAGCTACAGTTTTCAGGTGATGGTGACTGCAGAGTGGCCCTTCCCGGCAACCTGTCCTGCCTGCCTGGTACCCTGGCTTCGATGGGATGGTGCTGCTCCCAGCTTACATCAGGCTCTAGCATGAGCTGGGTTAGCCAAAACCTGAGCAGGAGTAGAGTGAACTGTCCTGCTTGACCCTCACGTCCTTCTCCAGGGCAGCTGCTCCTCGACACAAGAGCCTGTTGGGGGATTTTCCAGTGTTCTGCAGGTGTTCCAGGTCAGTGCTCAGGGGAAGAGGTGTCTGGCCACCCATGAAATCTTCTGGAAATCCCATTCTTTTCTGCAATATGCTTTTGAGCTTGTTCTCACTCCAGGAGAGCAGCAACCTCACTTATGCTCTTTGAAGACAAAGAATGTACTTATTCTGGTCTTTTCCACATGCTCCTTTTATTTTCATCACCAAATTTAAAGTCTGATTCATCCTTGGGGAAACAGATTTTCCTGTTCTGTCAAGTTCTCTCCCTAACCTTTCTATTCTGAGCAGTTTCCACAGGGTTGGTAATAATACCTGCACACCAAGTGAAGAGTATGTCTTTAAGCCACGAAAAGTATCTCATAAATTATTATTTTTTTAATGTGGAGTAAGAATCCAGTTGAAATTGTACTTTGCCTTCCGTAAAAACGCACCAAGGCGGTGGCTGAAACCCTCACGCCCTTGTGCACAGGCACGTGGACTCGCTGGAGACAGATGCATCTGTTTGAAAACCGCCTCTGATTTTCTGGGTCAGGCTTGCACTTAGATAATACTTTCGTGCACTGTTACTTGCTTTGCAGCAAAGTGCAAAGATATCTCTGTCTTTTTTGGAGCTGAGGATTTGCGGACACAGGGACACGAGAATTCCTCAGGAGCCGATGTTCCTGAGAGTCGGGAACCCATATCCCGCTGACCTCCAGTAAAGTTTACTGAATGCTGAAAGCAGATTCTTGCTTAGGTGAATATCACCTGGTTAATATTGCCAAAACAGCTTCATTCAAATCATCACCAAGCCTGTGGGTGGGCAGGGGAGCACTAAAATTTGCCCCAACATTTTGGGTTATACTGAGAACTCGATTTGCGCCTGGAAAGAGGAATGAAGGAGGCAGCACTGAAACACAGATTTGCAGAGAGACACATGACTTCTCCTCGTGCAGGTTTATTTCATGCACGCTATTTCTCTTCATCCCCCTCTCCACTAACTCCACCGGAGCCTCTCTGAAAATGTTTGCAACCTTTGATGGCCAAATAAGCCTGATGTTTCAGTGGTGCAGATCTGTACCTTCCACGCTGTTGGATGTAACCTGAAAGGCCCAATAAATATTTTCTGTGGAGGAGTTACTAGAAGTAATACAAGATACAAAGCAGGAGCAGAGATGATGCACACTTTAGTGGATGAGGACTTCAGGTAGGCCAGGAGATGTGATTTTATCCCTACAGAGACCATTCCTTGGGGAAGCTACATTAGTTTCTGTGTCTAAGTTGCCCGTCTGCCTTTGCTTCATGTGCTAGGGTGGGAAAAAAACCTGTTACAAATCTCATATTGTGGATTTCAAAACTGCCTGGTACAATCTTGGTGGGGCTTCTAGGGATAAATGTAACAGAAATAATAACAGCAATGGTTGTCTTCAGAGCAATAATGCACTGCAAGCCTCTCATCTTTTAAAACCTGCTTGCTGTGGTGTAACCAAGCACAACACAAACACTGTAACAGCTTTCTACAACACCATAATGAGTATTTTTGTTCCATCAGAGAAATAACTAATAAAATATAAGCAGTAACACCAGATGGAACAAAATGTTTTAGGAGAGGGCGGTTCAGTTAACTCATTACACATCTCAGGAAACCGTTGTGGGAATCAGGTAGGGAAAGGAGGCAGGGATGTACTTGGATAATGTCAGGTGTCTCATTCTGTTCTGAAAAGTGTGAGTTCTTGCCACGTGTTTGTACTTACAGGAGACCAGAGAAGTTCCCACTCCTCTCAGGAGAAGGTTGTCTTTGTGAACGTTTGTTTGTGGACGGTAGTTTGGAATTTCTGGTCAAAATTTTTGGTTGGGATAATAATTTCTTCACTTAGTGGTGCTCATAGAAATAGCAGCAGCAATGACAACATTCTCTCAACACTTTGGTAATTTCTTGACTGCCTTGAGTAAAGACAAGGCAGAGTCATGGCACAATCTACAGCATTTCCATTTTATTTACTTGTATGTTTGTATTTCAGTGACTGCTTTATACTTTACATAATGTCTTTTCACCTTTTAACAAGAGTTATTGATTTTTTAAATCATTTTTATCATTTGAATGGCTTCAGTTTGAAAAAGAGTGGGGAGGCCCTGGCAGAGGTTGCCCAGAGAAGCTGTGGCTGCCCCATCCCTGGCAGTGTCCAAGGCCAGTTGGGAATGGAGCTCTGAGCAAGCTGGGATAGTGGAAGGTGTCCCTGCCCCTGGCAGGGGGTTGGAATGAGATGGTCTTTAAGGTCCCTTCCGACCCATTTATGATTCCATGTATGCTTGTGCACACCTGTCCTGCCAATCTGACAATTGAAAATGTAATTTTCACACCCTGAAAATAGTGTTTTCAGCCTGAATTCTGGCATTACAGGTTTCAGGTCTGTCACTGTCGTTTTCATTTTTGAATGGCTGTGGGCAGCTGAAAGCAAAACAGATCAGGCAGTGCGTGGTGCAAAATACACGAGTTAAAAAAAGAATGTGAGTAGTAGCAAATGCTCACGCAATGAGCTGTGCACCTGAGCAGGGCTGTCAGTGATCCTCCTGGCCCATGATTGTTGTGTCCCCCAGCCTGGCACGCTGCATTCATCCTGGGGCTGGCTCTTTGTAACTGCCTGAAACTGAACTGGAATAAAAGCGGATCAAATCTTGCAGCTATTTCTTTTCTCCCAAGAGGTGCTTCTAGGACTGCAAATCCCGAACCATCACCTGCCCAACGTGTGTTTGCTGTGGATGGTGGCTCAGAGCAGCTCTGCCCTGCATTAATTGCGCTGACTGCAGTTCTCACAGACTCCTCCTGGGCTGATTTTGGCACGCAGTGGGCTCAGGTAGTTCTCCAGGAGTAGCCATAGCAACGTGGTGCTCGACAGCACCTGCACATCCACCCGGAGAGATGGATAAATACAGAGGCTGCATTTTAAACGTGCTCTCAGAGCTGCTGCTACTTCCACTTGTACACTGGACCCTGAAGGTATTCCAGCACTTACCTGATGGGAAATACCATAGGAATTAGAAAGAAAAAAACCAAAAATTAGTATGTTCTTTTATTTCCAAAGACTTTTCCCCACTCAGGCCTGCCAGGTCCCTCACCTTTGTGTTAAGTCCTCAGCTTAGCAAAGCACCTGTGCTGAAAGTATTTCGCAGGTCTAAATGATGGCATCTGGAAATGGGGCAAAACACTAGGATGCTACAGCCTCTCTCTGAACAGACCAGCACCAGTGGAAAGCTTTAAAATCCCTGATTCTTGGCCAAAATTCTGCAACAGGAGCCATGCAGGGGGCTGATCTCCAGTGGGTGCAGGGACTCTCACCCATCTCCGTCAGCTCAGGAGCTCAGGCAGAAGCCCTGCCTGAGCATGGGACACGTGTTGGTTTGAGGTGCCAGAGATGAGGTGCCCCTAAATTACCTCAGAATGATAAGAATTCAAATTAATATGTTGCTCTTGACCTCCTGTTGGATTCACAGAGCTGGTTAGTCCCTGCAGTTTCTTCACAGCGAGCCCTGCCATTGATACAAGTTATAATTAAGCAGACGAGAACAGCTCTTTTCTTCCAGTGAAGTTGCTAAAGTTTCTACTTCTGAAAACTTGCTCTCTCAAACAGCTCTTTCTTGGTAGTAAGACCACATATGCCCTCTGCTGTCCCTTCAAATTGTGTGAAGACCTATTAGCAGAACATTATTGGTACTGTTGTTACTGATATTCATTTAATGACTCTGTGAAAACTGAGAAATATTCTGAGTATTGCAGGGAGGGGTTCAGGGAGCTCCATCTCTGAGTGTGCAGGTGGAGTCTCTGGGCAGGTGGAGGTGCAGGAGAACACAGGGCAATCTCTTGGGAAAGCCCCACAGAAATTCTGCTTTTCACAGTTTGAGTTTTTCTGCTTTCCGAGCACATAGTCTCCGTGATGTGCTTCCTAGTTTTCCAGAGTCATCTGGAATAAGAGCAGATCTGCAAAATTCTGTGCCTTTAAAAGTAGATCTATAACAAATCCGTAGGTAAATTTCTAAATATAGACGAGGGTACATTTTTTCAGGAAGCAAATTGCTTGCTGTTTTCACATGCTGGATTTCCTTGATTTGTCAGAAATGGTAAGTGTTAAGAAACAAATTTCTTGGCCGCAAACAAACCTTTAACAACCTTGGGTAAACTTTATATGGTGCTTAATTTGCACTAGCAGCACATAATGCAAACAAAACGTTGACCAGAATGCACTTTCCCAAATTAATTTCCATCTTCTGACAGCAGATACTTTTCTTGACAAAGATAAGTTTCCCAGCACTATTCAGCTCGCTCCCTGCTGTTTGTGCAAATTGTACACACGGTGTTATTTTAATGTTTAATGGCGGCAGAGTGACTCCTTGACAACCTGCTCTTAAATTATGTATTAAATCTCCTTGGCTCCTAATAACTCTCATTTTGGATGGCATGTGGAGAGCACGGGGGAACATGGTGGGGTTCTAACAGAGCCTTATCTTGGTAAGTGGGAGAGGGGACTCAAGAGGCCGATAGTTTTCCATGGATGGATGCTAGTTTGGCACAGAACTGGGTTGGTAAATTTTGTTTGAAACACTGGGATTTCTCATACAGACCCAGTTGTGCTCTCTGCCCAAACTCTTGGACAGACCCTAAGTCAATTGCTGTCTCCCAGGTTTTGTGGGATCATGGGACCACACATGGTGCCTTCATGCAGATTATTTCCACTAATCCTCTAATTCAAGTGCCTCCTAAAATACTGTGCCTATCCTGGAAATGCACACTGAATGCTCAGCCAAAATGATACATTAGGGTGCAATTAGCTGTGAGCAGGGCACTGAAACCTGGAATATTTTTGACTAAGGGGTCAATTAGTGTGATTGGGAGGCAAAGGATGCAGCCAGCCATCGTGTGGTCAGAGGAAGCAATCAAGTGAATTGAGCAGTCAGCTGATTAGGAAACAACTAGTGAGAGCAAGATGAATTTTCACCCTGGCAGTGATGAATGTAGATCTGTCTGGAGCATTCAGCCAAACTGAACACTCAATCAGCATTCGATTAACCTGAGCTGCCCACCACGGACGTAGGATTTAAATATATATCTATATGACAGTCTCATCATGTGTGATGCTCCCAAGAGCACTTCTACCTGTAATTAAGTATCAGCAGAATTAGTAAATAATAACTGAAACATCCTGAGTAATAGTCACATAACTGTGTAGTCAAGCAAAATATTTTAGTGGCAAACTGATGGTCCCTTTATCTTGCAACTCATCTGTCCTTGGATCGCATTTGTGTTTCAAATCCAAACACCAGAAATTTTTCTATTGTCTGGTAATAAGTCTAAAAGCAGAGTAAGGCAAGGCTTTGAGGTTAATTAAAGTTCACTGGAAATGTACTTTTTACTATCAGACCTATGTCCCTGTGATTAACATTTGAAATGCAGGGTTAATTATTATTGTCCCCTTTGTTCGTTTGCAGTGTAGGACAAAGACATCAAAAGCTTCAGGTTTGATTTTGAGGGCACCTTTTAATAGCAGGGAAACTTCCCTGACCCACGAATAGCTCTGTGGAGTGCCCAGCCTGGGTCTGGAGGAGGAAGGAGAAGAGTTTGGCCCGCTGGCAGCACGGCTCACCCGGGCCTGTGCAGATGTGCTGGCATTAGTTTGCAGAAAGAGCATCAGGGAAGCCTCCGGGGAAGGAAAACCCATTCTCAGGCTGGCTCTTCTAGAGGCTACTCCAGTGAACTTCACTTGGTTTATCTCCATGACTCAGAAAAACGTAGGAACTGTAGTCGGCATTTTTTAATGTTTTTGTTTAAATGAGGTCATAAATGGCGTCGTGCCAAGCCGAGCAAAGGCAATGCTTTCTTTACATTAGCCAGCTCATCTTTCCTCAAAGTGGAACTCATGACTCCCTACATTTATTTGTTTTGCCCCTGTTTATACGTGAGGTAACCTTTGTTTAGTGTTTGGGATACGTCTTTTAACCCAGACTAGTTCTGTTTATAAGTGTGTTGTGGCACTGTTGGGTTTCACGTGGCAAAATTTCCTCTGTTAGTTCCTCAACCCAGACTAAAGTTATATTATTTTAGCATTGAGAGAGTTGTTCTTTTCTCAAAATATTTATATTGCAAGACCCGGGCTCCCAAATTTGGTGTAGTGTAGGAGCCACAAGTTCACTTCTCACACGCACTGATTTGGCAGCAGTCAAACCACAGGGATGTCTTTAGCCCTACTCATTTATTCTGGGGAAGCACGAGGTCTCCAGGGGCTGTACAAACAAGTCTGATTTAAGATTTGTTTTCTAGAAGTGTTTCAGCTGCCGTGTTCTGCGTGTACATAATTTATAGGGCGTCTCTTAATCTTTGAAACCATAGCTTATGGTTACTGATTGCACAAATCATCCAGGATGTGGCTGTAATCAAATTCTGGACGTTTTTGTCATGGTGGAAGAAAAATGGTGACACTGGAAGTGTGATGCTCAGCAGCGGGGCGCTGACCTATTGTACTGGAGCTAAGAAGTAGCTCAATTTGCTTGCAGATTACAAAATATTGCCTCCTGTACGCGGGCTGCTGAAGGTCAAAACGCTCCGTGAGCAAGTTGCTCCCACATGTCAAACGATACTCTGGGGTAATGGTTGTTGTGGCTCCCAGTGTCCTTTCCACGGCAAAGCTGGACTGGTTTTGGATTGGCACCCATTGCCCACTGTCCTCGCTGACCCTGAGGTGTCCTGGCCCTTCCTGAGGAGAGGCAGACATCTTCCCAACCTGCAGCGTGCCAGGAGGCTTGTGTGCTGCCTGTGGTTGGTCTCCAGGGTTTTAAGAGTCATTTCCAGCCTGATTGCTTCTAAATTCTCTGCTCTGCCTTGTGCTGCTCTCCCTGCCCAGGAAAGCACAACAGCAATTTCCCAGGAGCCCAGGAACTTCTTTCCCCAGCGCCTGGATTTACCTTGCTACCCACTCAGAGCAGCTGTGGCAACCTTCTTCAGCCAGTGCATGGGAGATGTCTGCACATTCCCACAGCAGGTTTGTCCAGCTGTTCGGAGCCACACACCGGGAATGTTTGGATGTGCATTTGGGATGCTGTACCTGGCTCGCCCTGCCCCATGGGGAGCATCTTCCAGCGGAGTGACGGAACTGTTTTGTGTGCAGAAGTGTCAGTCCTCCCAGCTTTTTCCTGGCTGAGAGTTCAGAGGTGACTTCGTGTTGGTGGGATTTGGGGCTGCTGCTTTTCTGTTTTGCCTTTAAAGTGCACGCCACTATACAGTTATTTTAGGAACTCCTTTCTGGTGTGTGTGTACGTAAGAGAGAAATTCCAACTTGGTACAATCAAGTTAGACTCAACATTTTGGCACCATTTATCTTCTTTGCACTCTTTAACTACTGCCACTGTTGATTATAAATGATTTTGCCATTACTTAAATGGCAAGTATAGACACACACTTCTCTGAGAAACTAATGGCAAATGGCTGAATTTTAAGATTTAATGAAAGTTGGACCACTTTTGTCCCTTTTTTTTTTTTTTCACAGGGACACCATCCTGTTTGGCTCAAAAAATCAATATTATAGGAAGCCAAAATTACAAAATATTTGAAGTTCCTTTAGCTCAATGATCAAAATATGAATGAAAATTTTGCTTTTCATATCCAAAATCCATTTTATGTAAGGGGATGTGATGATGGCTTCAAAACAGTTTTCTCTCTGATTTCAGATGATTCTATGATCGGGAGGTGCAAGACCTTCTTGCCAAGAAAGAAGCTGAACAAGGTTCAGGAGAATTACTTCTTCCTGGAAAGTGAAGTCAGGTCACCCAGAGATGTGCCTGGAGGAGGAACAGGTGGGACAGTTAAATGAACAAATCAATCTCTGTTTAACTTATTTCCTGTTTTGCTGTACGTCACTTTAAAAAGTATATTTAAGTAGTCATAGCTCAGATTTTTTGAGTTTGGGAGCAGACAAAGAAAGGTCTGTGCCACCACCCCTCACAACTGATTAGTCCATTGCCCAAGGAAAAATGTCAGGCAGTCACTGGAGTCCTTAGCCCAAGGAAAAATGTCAGGCAGTCCCTGTAAGAGTTTGACAGCAGTTTTTATGTTGTTGTCATGTGGTGCCAGACACAATTTTGCCTCCCGAGTTCCTACCAGCTCTTCCTTTCTGAACTGCTCCCTTCTCACCCCATCCATCCTCCCAGAGCAGAGCACGTTGCTCACATGCTGTTGGCACTTTTGTCCATGTTTATTTTGGAAGTACCTCTGAGCCTACGTGGTCAGAGCTTGCATGAGATCCCCAGTTTTCTCGGGCTTCCCACTTGCCCAAGGCCTGTAAGTTTAATTCCTATGCTTTGTGTGCTCTTACTCTTTGCTATTCTCTGTTTCCCTTCCCTGGTAAGTTAAACACATTCCCCTTGGTGGACCTGTTTTAATACCTGTTCCCTTTGGGGGAAGAAGATTTGTAAATACCAGAAAGGTCCCAGGCACCCCTCTCAGCTTTTTCCTTGTGTTCTTCCAAGCCAACTTCCAGTGCCCTGCATGCTGAATTTCCATAAATCCTTTGTTTGGGAGGCACAGAGACTCACCCAAGGCAAAGCAGCCTATGCAGACTTGCCAACCCAACCTCACCCTCTCTGTCTCTGAGCTGCTCGTGACTGAACTTGAGGAGCCCTTTGCTTCTCCAAGTAGACCCTGAGAGTGGGAACCATCACCTGGAACTTCTGAAATATCACCTTAATTTGTTTCCTGCACGTACAACGTTAAAGACAACTGCTTCCTTCTCTTAAAGCAAAGCAAGAAGCCACAAGCACCTGCTGGAAGGGCTGTGCCTGGAAAAGGCAGAGGAAGAACAGTTGTGTGAGGAATTGCTGGAACGACCACGCTTATTTTCACTCTTCTTTCTCTACCCACTTAGCGAGAAGTGTGTGCTCGTATTCCACTGAGTGCTCAGTATCTGAACCTTGCTGCAAGTTCCTGGAGCAGCTGTGAATTTCACTGGCACAGTTCTCCTCTTGCTGCTCCCGGCAGTTCAAACCTGCATGTGCCAGAGATCTGCAAACTAAAGTGAGAGGAAGAGGGCTCACTGATGAGCTGTAGCACCAAAGCCCACAAAATTAAAGGAAGGAAAACATAAGGGCTGCACATACATCAGCAAACACGGGCACATCTGATCTCTTTTGGTTAGAAAGCCTAGAGGAGCGAAGAGCAGCTTTTCAAATACAATACCTGCTTCAGTGATCTGATCTCCCTGTGACAGAGTGTGTTTGGCACTGACAAACCTTGTTGGTTTAATGGCTTGACGAGTCCTGCTGATCATTCATTAGTTCACAGACATGTTTCTATACAGGTATCTGTGTGTGTACATGTATGCAATCATCAAATAAAATAGATAATATGATGTAGTGTAGCATAGCATGATAACATAATATAAATATAATGTAGGTATTAGATAAAGCAAGCCATATTCCTTCTGCTTTTGCCCCTGCTGGAGCCATTTGCTAGTTGATCAACTAAAGAGCTCCCCAGTCCTTTTTATCAACACAGGCTCATCTTTTGCCTTTCTGGTTGGGAACAGCAGAGGTTTATGTGGAAAACAAATCTGCATGCTTTTTGGTTGTGATATGTCATTCCCAGGCTACTTCTGTCCTTACCTGCCTGCTCTAATGCAGGGAGGCCATGGTTCACTCCTCTGTTTAATCCCAAGATGTAGTGCAGGCACTGAGCCTTTAACTCCAAGAGGTGGCAGGGTGGGGTGAACAGTTAAACATCCTCTTTTTCTCTCCAGCATGAAGCTTGCAACAAATTTACCAGTGTTCAAGATTTTCGTAATGTATTTTAATGCCCAGTGACATCCATTGCACAAGCAGGGGTTTTGGAAGGTGTTAGAATCAGATTGCCACTCTCTGAATATTTTCTCTGTGAATATTTTCTATGTGGATATTTTCTCTGGGCTCAGCTGTGCTCTCACCAGCACCTGTATAAACCCACCAATCATTTCACTAAGTTACCGAAATCTCTCTGCACTTGTAGCACTGTAGGTGGAAACAGAAGCTAATTAAGTTAATTTCTGAATTTTTTAAGGCACAGCAGACACTCAGCCCTGCCCACCCACGCAGGCAGAGAGGCACAGGCACAGGGGTGCAGGTGGGGTTCATAAAATAAACGGCCTGGCCGAGCGCGTCTGCCCCGATGAAAGCCAGATGTTTGGGAAGGAAACTCCTTTTCTGCCAAGGTTGTGTATGGTCAGCCTCAGCTGTGTGGCCAAAATAGTGTTCTCGGGAATATTTACAAGAATAAACACAAACACACTTTTCCTTCCTTGGAGGTTTTCAACAGGTGCCTCCAGGCCTTGAGTTTTCGGGTCGGAAAGTGTCCTGCGCGTGTCAGTGCCGCATGAACTATGGCACTTTTTCCTCTCTCCTGTTTCATAGTGTGTATCCAGGGAAGTCCTGGGAGTGCTGGATGCTCTGTGTGTGCAGAGGGTGCCTCTGCATTTACAGGCACGCTGTGTGTGATCTCACACGCTCTTTTAAAGAGTGCACCAGTTAAATTACTTGGCTCTGAGAGGTAAATAATGTCTTCACCTTCTCCGTGGCTTCACGGCGCTCACGGACATAAAAATAACTCTTGCTTGGGCAGCACACTGTCCTCACAGGACATGCAGCTCCCACCCTTTTAGGCTCTTGGAAGAGCCCCCACATCCTATCCCAAGAAGCAAAGCTGAGGGACTCCACCAAGCTTCATCTCCTCCCTTCCCTGAACCTCTCTTGCTGGCCTGACTCTGCAGCAGCGTCACAATAAGGAATTCTGCAAGGTTCCCTGAATGACATAAAATGAACCACATAATTATTTAATTTCAATGCAAGGACAAAGACTGTTTTTTGGAAGAACTTATTGTGGAGAACTCAGCAATTCCTGTAAGATCATGGTTGAAGATGTTTGCAAACCCTGTTGCCCTGTGCTGGCAAATTATCAGGAACCTCTTGAACCACTGCCTGGTCATCCTTCTAAGGGAGAAATCCACACAGCTGGCACCTAGAAACATGTGTAGATTGAAAAAAGAGTGCAGACAAATACAAATCCCTCTGTGCTCCCAGCAGGATGGTTATAAAGCAGCTCTGCTCCGTACCTGTGTTAGAATGAGTGATGAAGTCAGGACGCGGTGCTGTGCTGACTCGGCAAGGCGGTTTCCAGGTAGGAACTGGATTATGCTCCCCTGGCCCAGGGAGCAGGCACTACATGCTCAACTCTGCTCTGCTCCTGCCCTTGGTGATGTGCAGGAGAGAATTAAAGTCACAGATTCCAGCCAAAAGTCGCCAGGACCCATCAGCTTAGGCAGCCCAGAGGAACACAAAGATCCTGTCACAGATATGGACCTGCTCAGGTGGCAGGATGTGACAGCCCAGCGTGCAGGCACATGAGATGGTACAAGAATGTTGTTCAGAGCTGGAGACAGGTTTATCAGCTCCATCTCCACGCAGTATGGCTCAGCTGGGGCTGTGTCCATGTTAAAATGAGGAACAGGCTGTGATGTCATTCTGCAGGTTTACACTGATATGACTTGTTCCCATATAAGATCCTGTTTTCACTTATTTATTCGGTAGAAAAAGAGACCAGTGTGGGCTTTGATCTTGTTTTCAAGATCATTTTCTGGACAAATTACTGAAGAGTCATTATTTCATACAGCACAGAGTTGACATAGAATCATAGACATCCTTCCAGCAGTCTTCTGAGTTATTGGGCCAGATTCCATCACTCCAAGTTCCACAGCAGATGGATCAATGTATTCTTCAGACGTGTCCTTCATGGGTTTATCTCATCCTGCCTCTGTCACAGGGACCACAGAGATGCCCAGTCTGCCACAGTTATGACCAGAGTGGGCAATTCTGATACTTTGGCATTTGATTCACACGGTGATAAAAATGGAAATGCTGCCATTTTGGGAGAAACAAAAATAAAATTGGATATTATTATTCCTAGCTACCCGTCCTTGTGCGTATAGACCCATTTTTCTAACTTTAATGACTTTGGAGTACATGGACCAGTTTCTTCCATTCCAGGTTGTCGTGGGATAGTGTCCTCAGGGATGCAGACCTAGAGATTTTCTGACAATTGACGGTCAGGCATGAGAGATACTGTTGGTGCTCCTCTTAAAGCAAAGGTTGATTTGTCCTTCCCTCCTTTCCTCCTTCCCATTTATTAGCTGTCGGGGAACCAACATGATGTCAGGGCAGGGGGGTGGGAAAGCAGAATGAAGGGAAAAAAGTCGTTAGAAAACAGGCTTCATTAATTCAGCTGCTCAGGGAACAGCGTGTCTGGAAAGGTCGGGATGTTTCATTTGACCTAAACAAAATGCTTGGGCCATTCTTCAGTTCAAAAGTTTCATTCCTGCCTATTGAACCAAATCAAACCACTGAGCTTCAGTGGAGGGCTGTAATGAAGGGCTGGGCAGGGAGCAGCTGCCGCTTTTTCCAGCAGCACTTTTCTGCCACAGAGTTGGGAGAGGTTGATGCCCCTTTTCCAAAAGCGCAGTGCTGATCATCTCCAAAGTAGTGATGAATTAATGTGGATTTCACCCCAGGTATTAGAAATCAAAGAGAGACCAAATCTGTCTGGAAAGAGCGTATGTCCTCCTGCCCTGAACAGCTGTTGGAAGGGAAAAAGAAGTTGTGAAAATGGTTTAATCATAGCATGGTCTGGGTTGGAAGGGACTTTAAAGATCATCCAGTTCCAAACCCGTGCCATGGGCAGGGACACCTTCCACTGGACCAGGTTATTCTAGCACTGGCCTCAAGTCCTTCCCTCCTGTTCCCAAATGTGTGTTGGTGAACACTGAAGCGTGGTAGACAATGGGATTTGTTGACAGACCCTTTGTCCCCTCCACACCATTGCCTGGGTGCTAATCCAACCCCCTAAGAGGAAAACTGTAACTAAAATCATTGCCCTCGTTTGGATATGGTGTGTTTGAACTCAGAGCCTCCTCTCTCTCAGAAGAACTTTCTAAGGCAGCTTAATGCCTGATGAAGATGGGATTTCCCAGAGTTCAGGGTTGTCACAGGAGGGGGGACACTGCCCGAGAGGTGCTTTCCTGGAGGCTTCTCCTGCAGTTTTTTTTCCTGCTGTTTGTGGAGCACTACCACAAGTTTAGACAGCAGTTTCTAAAGGAGTCATTTGATCCCGAGGAATTTCAGCAGTGTCAGTGCCCCTCCTAGAGGCTCCCCTAAAGCCCCTCTTGAGGATGCCAGATCCTAGCAACAGCAAAAGCAACAATTGGTCTGAGCTGGGGAACAGACTGGCTTGTTGACACTTCAATGAAAAGCAGCTCCAACACAGTCTGTTCACCCTGCAGCTGCCAGCTCCCAGTGTTTGATCTAGCAAAGGCTCCAGCCCAGAAAAACAAAGCCCAGCCTTTCCAGTTCCTGGCTTAGGGAGCTCTCTGCCCTTCGTGCTGTTTTCCCTGCTACCAAAAGCCCAGAGGTCATTATTTAACGTTTCCTAGTTTGGTTCATCCTCAACCAGGGTTGCTCTCCGTTAAGCGGTGCTCCAGCCGTAGCTGTATTTTTAGGCCACTTGTGCTGTAACGTTTCACTTCCTTATTACCCCTCTGTTAATGCACTTTTGTGTCCCTGTCTCCAGCTTAACCCAGGCAGGTGGAACAGCACCACTGTCCCAGAGGTGCTTCCCTGGGTGTCCCAGGGGAACGGGTCACAAACGTTGCTGGAAGAGCGTCTGGTGCAGCGCCATCGCCGCGCAGTCAGGAAATGCACAACGAGAAGGGATGGCAGGGTTCCTAACACCCTGGTCCTTGTGATTAAAAAGCTCATATGGAGAAAAGTAACACTGTCAACAACACTCCCAGGGAGCTGGCGAGGCTGATCTGCATTGCAGGGATGCTGCCTGACCCAGACACTCATCCAAGCGAAGCTGATTTGTGCTCCGGTCACTTCAGTGCTAAGATGAGCTGAGGGGTGTATCTTCCTCCCAAAATTTACCCTGCCCCACCACATCTGGTTAGAGATAGAATGCCTGGGGGAGTGAGTCTCGTACAATACACGACACAAAATACTGAAGGGAGTCTCAAATGTAAAGTCTGAGGAGCAGGCACTGGAAAGGGTTTAGATTGTTGGGAAGATGTGGATGGGAGAGATGAGCAAAGTTTGCCTGGTGAAAGACAGATTCACCGAGCAGGTTCCCTCCCTCTGATTCTCCCAGCCCTGTCCAGGATGAAGGGGCTCTTCTTGAACTTTTATATTTGCAAAGGGGAACAAGAAGGAGATTAGGAGATGTTACCACTTTCATTTTGCAATTGAAAGGAAGCCTTGATATATTCGATATTCACTCACAGCTGATGCTGTGCTGACTAACAGCACTGAAGTTGCAGGGTGACAATTATTCTACTGATGGCATAATTTATTGGTTTTGTCGTTACCCAAGGTATTTCCAATGAGGTCATAAATCTATGTGTCCGTAAGAAATACTCAGTTTGCCAGCTGTGCTCTGTTTTATAGCCTTAGATTTTAATGCTTTGAGAAGAGCGTTTTTTAAGCATTGCTTTGCAATTAGAGGCAAAGAGGAAATTAAATGTTTCCCCTGTGTTACCCAAAAAAAATAAAAAAGAAAGAAAAAAGAAAAAAAGAGATTTGTTTCTCATAATTTGTCTTTCTGTTAATATTGCATAACTCCGTGTCTTTGCCTTTTGCTTGCTCATCAGCTCAGCCCAGAGATGGTTCTGAAATGCCAAACTGGACAGTGCCAGAACCGCTTCAGCCCTTTGCTGACTGAAGGAACATTGCCCAGAGCCTGGCATGCATGGAGAATCCTGGAAGGAATCTGCTTAGGAGGACTACCAAAAGTCTGCATCCAGGTACAGGCATGTTTGGGGCTTTCCTTCAGGTTATTTTTGTAGGAAGAGAAGGTGTTTGCTGCAGTATCTTGTTTAGATGAGCTGTGAAACACAAGCAAACTCTTGATAAGGGATTGAGTCATTATCCAGGAGGATATTGGAGAACATCGAAGGCTTCGAAAGGTAAATATTTCACTTATTGCTTCAGGGACAACTTCCCCCACGTTGGACTTCACTCTCAGAAAGGACAAATCACCTGCTTTCACCATGTCCCCTTCAGCGGCTGTTAATACAAATTCAGAGAGATCTCCTTGCGAGGGCAGTCCTTAAAAGGAGCAGAAACACAGACTTCATGGCTGATTTGGCCTTGTCTTCACTGATCCCACCTAATTTTGAATCCAAGAGCAGAACTGGTACTGCAGGGGATTCAGAGGGTCCCACCACTGTGGACTGCATGAAGTATTTGAGGCAGTAACAGGCAGCCAAAGGAGTGAACTGGGCTGGTTTACACTCACCTAGAAATCCCATTAAAAAATCGAGTATTGTCTCCTGGGGAAGTTAGCTGTCCCAAAAAGGCATTTGCCATCTTTAATTTAGTGCCACGTGCACTAAGGGTGGGAGGGAGCTAGAAAAACAGATCCTCAGCTGCTTTCAGTTATCCTGGATCTGTCTCCTCCAGAGAAAGGACAACAGTTGACAACTCCAGTTTTAAAGTTTATCCCACGTGGACGTTGCCTGCTACAGACTTTTCTACTGCATTGTTCATTGGATAGGCCTGCTCATGCTCTTGCTGAGGTTGATTCCACAATATTCAACCTACATTTCTCCCTCTACAGGGATGTTTTACTGGTGATAGTTCAGCTGCACAAGGGCTTTGCCTTTTTGAGGTTTCCCATCCCTTTTTGAGATTTCCCACCCACCTGTTACATCCATCCTGTGATCCCTGTGATTATCTATTGAAGACATGCATTTAGCTCTTTTATCCCTCCACGCATATTAACCCCTGGATCCCTTGCTCTTCATAATTCCTTGTTAATTGTCAGTAATTTTCTGGTGATGAAATATCCTGAAACGAACTCAGTACATCTTATTTTGGTCTCATGTCAGCCTAAATCCAGAGTTTCTAGCAGTGTGGGAGTTAAACCAAAACAAAGTGCCGAGGATGAGTTCTTATGCTCGGTGCCTCAGGACAAGATGTAAGGAGTGAGTGTGTGAACTCTGCGTTGCCTGGATTAGAAGTGGGAGGATTCTATTTATCTGCCTCTACTTCTAGGAGGAGTTTTCTCAAAGTGAAGGCTGGTTACACCAGGCACTGGTGAACATCAGAATCAGCATTCCCAATTTTCCCTCTCCCAAAGGGAATCTTCCGCTTGGTGCTCGCTGCTCCGCAAGGACAGTGCCATAAAATCCTAACGGCCTGTTTCATTCTGTCAAATTGCAAATGCATCATTGGCTTCCTCCTCTCCTTCTTTCAGCATTACTGCTCTCCATACTTTTCCCTCCAGTGAATGCCATTTCTCCCCTGATAAATTAGTGCACCATTTTCCAAGAGCTGCGTCTCACTTCTTTCCTGCCCATATTTCTAAGCTCTCCAGGGCTCTCTGTATTATTTCTCTTGCTCTCATTTGTGTTTCTCTACCCTCTCCTCTCAACTTAATGTTATCTACATATTTTATTAACCAGCTGTTTTATTCCCCCTCGCACATCACAAGTGGAGATGCTCCATGAAATGAGAGCTACCCGTTGCCTCTATAGGAAACATATGAGACACAACCCCCTTGTCTATTATTATTCCATGTTTGCAGTCCTTTAGACAGTTCCTGTGATAGTATTTATGTCTGAGCCAATGGGAAATAATATTTTGAGAGGCACTTTATCAAACACTTTCCTGACTCCCAGCTCTTTGATGCCTGCTGCTCTCCCTGCTCTCATTCATTTTGTAATTCTGTCGACTTTAAATGCATTTTTCTCATGGACTCAGTCTTTGTAAACCCATGGTGCTCCCTGCCTATGTTTCTGTAAAGAGATCTGTGTAATTCTCAGGATATTATAGGAGAGCCATGAAAAGATCCCTTTGAAGGCCAGCTTGAAAGCTCCAGTTGTCTTCTGAGCTCCAAAGCGGTTTCCAAATAATGAGATACACCACAGTGTCTGGCTGGGCTTGGGGAGAGGAACTCCAGATAAACACCAGGAGATAAAAGGGATCACCTTCCCCTTTGCGCATTTCCTTGCATTGTGTGAACTCTCCTCCAGTGGGGATTGGATCACATCTTGTCTCACACAGAAAGCAAAAGGAGTCATTAGCTCTGCTAATTGTTGAAGATAAAGAGTAAAAGGCGATGACAGTTTGCTTTGTGTGTGGTTAAGCTTGTTAAAGGCATAAATCAAGCAATTCTTTCAATTCTCACTTGTTCGTTACTGTTACGATATCCCACCACTGGCAGCACTTTCACTTCTTTACTCCGCTCAGTTTGAATTTCAACTCTTCCTTTTCCTGTTATACCCATTAAACAAATAAGGTTGCGGTGTAGTACACAATACCCAGTGTTTTAATTTGGTGTTGCGTTATCCAGCATCCTTGGAGTGTGCTCAGTGTGAACACATAACTTAGTAACGCTTCTAGAGAGCATTGATGACTGCTATGGCTAAATCTAATAATTTGCCATGAAGCCACAATACAAATGTACCCAAACTTACTAGAAATACGTGGGTTTGGCTGACTAGGACATTTTGGGTTTATTGTTTATAACTCAGTTTAATTTGCATCCGTTTGCTTTTGGGAATATGTGAACGTGCTTAAAGCACTTTGAAGGTTATGTGTTTAATTAGATTGTTGACTGATGTCATCCTGAGACATGGATGGGAGTGGAGACATCAGGATTTTCAGCAGCATCAGGATTCATTGCTTTAGGATTTTCAGCTCTCAGCTGTGTGCAAGGAGGTGACAGCATTGTCACACGTGTCCTGGCACCCTGGCACTGATGCTTAGAGACGCTCATAGTGTCTGTGGAATGGGAATGCCAACCCAAACTTTTCCCTGACTTCCACACCTGAGCGTGTTAAATCTGCTGTGGTTTTGGGGTGTCTGTTTTCACAGAATCACAGAGTTTTTAGGGTTGGAAGGGGCCTCTGGAGATTATTGAGTCCAACTGCCTGCCAAGGCAGGGTCACCCAGAGCAGGTGACACAGGAAGAAGTCCAGGTGGGATTGGAATGACCGTGGAAAGGGAGACTCCACGACCTCCCTGGGCAGTTGTTCCAGGGCTCTGCCACCTTCAATGTAAAGAAATTCTTCCTCATGCTGAGGTGAAACTTGTCATGGTTTGCTTTATGGCCATTGCTGAGAGCACTGGCATATTTCCCCCTCTGCAATGTGCAGTATGTCATGGAAAACTTTGGATTGTGTTCCACCAGAGAACAGCAGCACGTAGCAGAAGAAACTGCAGTGTCAACACACACCAACCCTTCCCCACACGCTTTAGCACTTTAGTCTCACAGGAGCTGGTCCACTGTTTTGGAAAGTAAACCAACCTGCTAAAAGAGCTTTGAAGCCTTCAGTGAACAACTCCTTAGAGAAGTTATTCCCTCGTTTAAGCTCAGAGAGATCTTGTTTAGGGAAAGTTACACTACCCCTATTACTCACTCCTTTATCAACCAGGATGCTACTCTTGACAATATTACATCATAAAATGACCTTTTTGGACCATTTTAGGAGATGTCTTTTCCCATCTGTTTTTTCTGTCCTTCTCCTAGATATATACTGGCACCCAAAACTTTCCTTGCTCAGATAGAGGGAAATGTAAGATCAGGAAGATCTTTGCCTTCTCTATGGGTTAAACTTTCTCCTGTTGGCTTAACTGTTTCTAGACCATTCCTAAGGGTAAAAGTGTCAGGTTTTCTCTTTGTTGCTGGTGTCATTCTGTTTTCAGAGCCCCAGGCCACTGCTGTAGTGATGTATGTAGAAACCAGCTGTGGGTCTGGGTTGCAGCATTTCCAAAGTTTTGAGGCACAGCTGCCCGTCCCTCCAGCTGCAGCAATACAGAAACGTGCAGAGACTGCCAAAAAGCCTCAGGTTAAAATAACGTGCCCCCAAAACTTTTTGTGCTGAGTTATTTCAGTGACCAGCTTGGAGTGTGGTCCTACAGGCAGTGAGGAAGGAGAAACGTGCCAGACTGTGGCAGCCAGATGCAAGTCAGAAGAGGGGAAGAGCCACCTCCAGTCTCCCTGTGCTGACGTGAAGCACAAATAGACCAGGACTGAGTGGGAGCAGAGACTCTCATGGGTTCCCAAAGTTTGCAGGAAGGCAGAGGAGAGGCAGCCAAGTGTTACATTCGCTGTGCACATCTCCTGGATGTGGAGAGGGCAGCTCCCTCCGGCTCTGCTTCCAAATCCATCAATGCCAGCGGCAGCCTGGAGGCAGCCTGGCTGTCCTGAGCAAGTGTGACTCACTGCTACGCCGCTCTGCTGAGTTATTTGGGCTGGGTGGGTGGTATTTGTCACACTGTGGATGAGGATTTGGCTATTTTAAGCAAGCACATAGGCTCTCTGGGATGTTGGGACAGAGTTGTCCCAATGCACCAAGTTCTGACTTAAACTTGCTGGAACGAAATGGATGTGGCAAGGGCAAAAGCATTACATGCAGAGAAGACAGGCAAGGCACTGCATCAGTACTAAACAATGAAATTTATTGCAGCGGATGCTACGTCGAAAGCTGAACGTTTTTAAGACTTCATTCACAACCTGCCAGTTAAGACCTGTGACGAGTATTACAGTCTGGGACCGAGTGTTTGAAAGGGCTCCCTCGGCGTGTGCGCTACTTAAAGGAGCACTCGAGTGATAAATTTGTTTTCCTGTGCTTGAGGGGGATTGAGTGTTCCCCGGCTCACACAAGAAGTCCCTGATCTTAGTGCAGAGGCAAAACAGACCCTGCTTTGTTGGGATTCTGAAACAAGGGAGGGCTGAAATCTCTGAAGTCTTTGAGGGTGGACTCTCCAAGTTAATGCTAAAGTGTTAATAATGAAGATTTGTCTTTCTTTAGGAAGGAAAGAAACAGGGAGAGACAGGAGGAATTGCCTAAACTTTTGAAGAGAGTCAGCTACACAACTCCCACTGATCACAGGAAGTTAATAGCCGAGGCAGCCTTAGAGGTTGTAGCCTATATAAATTTAGAGAAACCCAAATTCAAACAGTAGACTGATGGCTTTGTGCCCCACAAAGAATCTTTTAATTTCTGATGGTAATGGATGCCACCTAAATGTGAAAGAGAAATAGACTTCAGTAATTTTAATGCAAATGGATTTTTTCAGATGAAAGGCATTGCATAAAAAGTTGAGTGGCGGTGCTGTAAATATTCTGCCTCTGGTACAATTACTTACCATTAATTACTGACATCGAGGCTAGCTGCTATAAAAATACATGTATTTTTTTTCAATTAAGCAATGCATTTGCACTTTCAAACCAAGTTCTGTACTTTCACTGCTACTGGAAATATGAAAATTGGTGAAGTTGATCCTGGCACTCATTTCGGAAAGACCCTGAACCGTTCCCCTGAAGCAGAGGAAAACATTGGGAATTATCTCTTGAACCAGGATGTCCAAGTGGCTGCATTCTGGTTTCCCCCTGATGTGGGGGGCTTGAGTGCCTTTTCTCAGCTGCCAGACCAGGGTACACTCTCAGCCTCGTGGTACAAAGTTAAATCTGTGTTTTAAGAAAGGCTCGCACTCACAAATAGTGGTGAGTTCAGAAAAAGCTGCAAATGTCCATCCTCAGGACAAGCCTGGCATTTGCATGACAACTCCAGCATCTCGTGTTGTCCATCATTTCACGTTGCCCAGCAAAGGGAAGTTAGCCTGGAGAGTCCTTTTTTGATAGGTTCCTTTTTGCAACCAGAGCTCACATAAAACTCTCCCCGTGCTGTCAGAATATTGAGCTGTGCCAGTGTTTGCCAACAGAGGTGTGAACCTTGGATCAGAAACCCACAAATCAAGGAACTGGGAAGGAAATGAGTTTTATGTGTTGCTACTGAAGGAATTATTATGGGCTTCTGTATAGATTGAGGTGTCACTAGAGAAGGATCTCATCTGAAAATGAAAAAAAAAATGATATTTCATTCCAGAGTGTGTCCACTATCTGAGGACAGCTGCTAGCCAGCACAGAAAGCCATAAACAAGAGTTCTGGCAATGGGGCTCTGTTCCTGGCTTTGCCTTGGATGTCTTTAGGCAAGATGATGATGATGATACTCTGTGCCTTAGTTTCCTATTCTGGAAAAGGAAGATAATGATGTGCTCTGCTTTGATGCTGCGCCAGAATTAGACGTTAAAAATTCAGTGCATGGGCTGCTGCTCTTCAGAAATTACTTCCCCTCCAGCTAGTTCAGATGTATCTTTTTGCCTGTTTGAATAAGAGTTAGAGAGGTAGGTAGCAGCTAAGATGAGGAGTCAGATGGTTCCATTGCAGCCCAGAAAAGCTTTAAATAGAAAACAACAAATACGTGCATCTGACATCCACGGTGATGAAAAAGGCCTGACCATGAGAACTAAATGTTGCTGTTAATATTATAATTAAAGGGCTCTGGGATGAGCAGTGCATTGAGGGTCTGCAACAGCTTCTGTTTCATGGAATCACAGAACGGTTTGGGCTGGAAGGAACCTTAAAGATCATTTACTTCCACCCCACTGCCAGGACAGAGACACCTTCCACTATCCCAGGTTGCTCAGAGCCCCATCCAGCCTGGCCTTGGACACTGCCAGGGATGGGGCAGCCACAGCTTCTCTGGGCAACCTGTGCCAGGGCCTCAGCACCCTCACAGGGAACAATTTCTTCCTCATATCGAACCTAAATTTCCTCCCTTTCAGTCTGAACCCAGCATAGGCAAGCAGAAAACCTGTGCTGGTTTATTAATTTCCAAGGGTCATATTCAGGCTGCCAACTCTTGCATCTAAAATTCCTGCACAATAGTGTCTGTGTCAGCCAAGCCAGCAAGGGAGCCCTTGCAGCGCCCTGAGAGGGCAACAGCTGAAGCAAGGCAAAGTGCTCCACTTAGATGCCAGTGTAGATAGCTGGAATGTGGCCTGAGGCCTCTTTTACCACCAGTGCTGCTTCCTTTTTCCGAGATGAAAATCGAGGTCTGGCAGAATCAGAGGAGGCAAAGTCTGTTCATCACCCAGCTCAGCGCTGCCCTGTGTGAGCCCTCCCATAAGAAAGCTGAAAATGCAATTTTGGGGGGCTCAGAAGAGCCACACTCAATGATGTCTTCTGGTGGATGTATGAAAAAGCCACAAATACACCATGGCAGAGTATGGTGAGCACTTTCGGAGGAGAGCATTTTTTTGGGGGGGAGATCTTTCTCCTTCAAAATTGAGTGAGAATTGCTTTGGCTCACAGGAAATGGTTGAAGCTATTTTATCACAGATGGCAAATGCCAAATCCTTTAGGAACACCACTTGGAAAAACATGTTGTGGTTGTCTCATGTAAGAGAAATGTTTTCATAATGGGTCCTTTTGCTCCTGTGTTAGTGGTAAAGGTCACAGGTAATTGCATTCACATTTTAAAGCACAACGTTGTTAAATCTTTTGTATGAGGATAAAAGTACAAAAAATGTCCAGTCTCCAGTAGAGACAGCTTCTCCCTGAACAGGGGGAATCCAGAATCAAGCAGAGACTGGAATTTTAAAGCTGATAACACAGATCTCTTCCAGTGCCCCTGGTAATTCAGAGAAGAAAAGAAACTGCCTATTTTTAATCTTACTCTCAGCAAGCCAGACTAAAAAGCCCAGGATTTACTATCACACCTTGGAAAAAAATGTGCCTTTGCTAATCTCTGTTAATCCACAGGAAAGGTACTTGAGAATAATCGCTATAACTAAGCTGCAAGTTCTTTCAGCTTTGATGTCACGGATCAAACAGTGACCAGTGCTACGAAAATCAAAGAGAGCAGGGAAAACCTGATGCTTTACCGAGTTCTTATATTGTATAAATATCCAGGAGCCATTTTGTCTTTAATCTTTGCAGGTTTGAGCAGTAGATGCTCCAATGCTTCACAAACATCCCTCAGGTTTTCTTTGGGAAGACTTGGTGAGATTTAGGATGAGCCTTGACTTGTGCCACCATTACCTGTGAGCCCACCGGTCAAGTGGGAGCAAATTCACCACCTTTGTCCAGTGGTGGCTCTGTCACTGGACTTCCTTCGGAGATTTGGGACCGTGTTATTCAAGTCCTTGTTGAATCGAGCACAAGAACTCTTGTGCTGTCTCTCTGTCAGCCTTGCTTCAGAGTGGATGTTGATTATTAGGATCTGAAGGAAACCAGGAGATTGCTGAGAGCAGCCCACAGGCCTTGCCCGTGTTTCAGCCATGAACAATCCAGTCCAAGGCTGCCC
Source organism: Mohoua ochrocephala (assembly GCA_013398855.1). Taxonomy (NCBI): domain Eukaryota; kingdom Metazoa; phylum Chordata; class Aves; order Passeriformes; family Acanthizidae; genus Mohoua; species Mohoua ochrocephala. The sequence goes on along the minus strand of VZTA01016264.1, from coordinate 10,119 downwards.
AGTTAGGAACTGCCATCAGACTGGTAGCCCTTCTGAGTATTTTTAGGCAAAGTTCTGTTAATTTGGGGATGAGACAAGGCCCAAGATAATTTTTTACCCCAGAGTTGTCCAGTGGTAATTGTAGGTTCGGTCATTTTTAGGCAGACAAAGTCGAGGTAGCGAGAACATGGAAAAGATCTGTGATTTTCATAAAGAGTGTAAATTATACAGCTTCCCTGAGGCACCATAATTCACACCTCAAAAACTGCTGAGTTGAATGCTGGCTTTTAGTCTCACCTTTTCACATTTACTCCTCTTCTGACTCGGTTTGGCCACACTTGCTCCTCTTTTCTCTCCTTCTTTGACCCGTTTACTTAATTGGAGCCATGGAATTTTAAGGCTCTTAGATGATGAATTTACCCTAAATATATTTAAAAGCTGGAAATGGATTTTAAAGACTGAAGTAAAAAAGCTGGAATTTGGTGGTGGTGATAAGTTTTTATCTTTCAACTGTTAAATAACTCAGAAATACATTGAAATACCTCCCCTTCCAGCCCTCCCTGTTGATGTACAAAACACAATTACCTTGATGAAAAGATATAGAATATAAATAGGCCGTGAAATGTTGTTTGGTTGGTTTTTTTCAGGCTGTGGCTTGGTACACCCCTCTCTACTGCAACAGAAGACAAGGATGGGTGGTGAAAGAGGAAGAAACAATTTGGAGAACACTGTTTTACAATTTTCTCAACAACAGAGCAAAAAGAGGGAGGGCAAAATGAACAGGGATTTGCTACAACTGATGCAGAGTGGAAGAGGCTGACAAGCACTGGAAAAGACAAATCTTCATTAAAAGGTGTGTGTGACATTTATTATGTGCACTCTGTAATTGCAGCATTGTGCCAGACAGGCTCTGTGAGTGAGTGCTTTGAAATGAGTGTCTCGGTAAGCAATTCTAGAGCAGCTCTGCATTTTGAAAACACAAATTGACCTCAAGCTTCAAACGGGAGCACAGCTCAAATCTCCTCGTAGGAACGCACTCATTGTCAGTCAAGACTAAGCGGAAAGTAAAATCCAAGGAAAATTCTTCTTCAAATGTGACTTTATTGTTACATATTATCTTCTCAGCCCCATTCAGAGATCACCATTTGGAAAGCCAAGATTTGAGCCAGATTCACAAGAGTAAAATATGTATTTAAAAAATAAAGGATTGGCCAATCTGGATATATTTTCACCAAAAAAAAGCAGGTGACTTTGGGGGAATTGCTCGTCTCTACATTTCTTCTCCAGACTGTGGCTGGAGACGTTCACAATATGAGCAATTTTCAGCATAGGTTACACCATCTGTTTTTCACGAGTTTTGTTCTTAAAAAATGGCTAAATCACTTTTACTCAAACTCTCCAAAGAAAGTAACTCAGAAGCAGGGCAAAGTTATGTAAAAATTCAGTGCAAAGAGTTCAAACCTGGCAGAATTACAACCAAAGGCAAATGGTAAATTATAATGGGATATGTCAAACAATGTAGAAGTTGCAGTTCTACCTACAACTAAATGCAGAATGTGTCAAATATATGTGTGCTGTTTGTTCGGTGTATTGCATAAATTTAATGTATGTGTGTAGGAAGCTCAGTAAATCTATGCAAAAGACATTAATAAATACGCTAATGCAACACAAGAAATAATGCAGTAATATATAAAATACACATCTTCTTTATACCCCATGCACACACAGGCATGTGCAAAATGTGTGAAAAGCACAACAGCAGGCTTAAGACTTAAAATATGTGTAGGTTGCCACCTCTTCCTTCTGTAGCAGTGATCTCCAAAGGTTTGTAATTGTGCACCTGTATCAGTAAAAAGTCCTTGAACACACACACACACACACAATCTGTCCCCTTCCCCAGCATATGTACACTCATTTATTTGTGAATTATATATATTTACTACTGCAAGTATATACTATGTACATTGTAAAATGCACACATGAGCAGACATTTAAAAGGAGGAGATAAATACAAAAAAACCATAAAGTATTTTAAAATGTGATTTCAAGGAATGCCAGCCTAGGAAAAGTCTTTCAGCTTGAGACAGGGAAGTGTTTATGCAACTGCTTAGCTTTACACACACAAACAGAAATCCTGTAACCAGGGAGGACTGTCAGGAAGATCCTTCTCAACTGTTAAATCCAGGCAAAGCAGACAGCAGGAAAGGGACCTTTTTATAGGGACAGGTAGTGGCAGGACAAGGGGGAATGGCTTCACACTGACAGAGAGCAGGTTTAGATTGGATATGAGGAAGAAATTGTTCCCTGTGAGGGTGGGGAGGCCCTGGCACAGGTTGCCCAGAGAAGCTGTGGCTGCCCCATCCCTGGCAGTGTCCAAGGCCAGGCTGGATGGGGCTCTGAGCAACCTGGGACAGTGGAAGGGGCAGAGATTGGAAACAGATGATCTTTAAGGTCCCTTCCAACCCAAACCATTCTGTGATTCTAAAATTAAAACCTGATGGAGTCAGCTGTAATAGACCAGATTTCGTGATTTGTTTCCTGCTCTCTCTTAATCATTGGTAGCATCAGCTACTGGGGGTCTATTTAGTGTAGTCCTGGTTTGTCTCATTTGCCAAAACTTCATTTTCTTTTGTTGTGTGTTGCTCTGGTCTTCTGCAGAGCTGACTCCCCCATGTGTGTTCTTCTGGTTTCCTGCACAGGGGAAAGCTGGGGACAGAGTGGGAACTGGCACCTTGGGGTGCTGGTGACATCAGAGGTTGTGTTCACACAAACAAATGCTGGGGACAAACAGGAGCAGGCCTGTAGAGCAATCCCCTGGTTGCTGCAGATCTGGCATCCACCCTGCACACATTTTAAGGGCAATTTACTTTGTCCCAGCTCTAGGCCGGGAAGTCCCACCTACCTCTGCATGGCACAGCTCCTTTCTGGGTGTGAACCTTCCTGGGCTGCTCCAAAGGGAGATGCCAGCATGGTGTGGATAATCTTTGCACCTTCCTTTGCTGTGTTCCCATCTCCTGTCACATCTCCCCAGATGAAGGTCAGTGCTGTTGCCACTCCCTACATTTGGTTCCAAGATTAATTTTTTTTCCCCCCTTGCAATTGCTAAGACTAAAAACTTTTTCTGTAGATACGAAATCAAACCAAAGCACCTGAGACTGCAATGCAGTCACACTGTTCCGGGACACAGGGCAGCAGGCAGAGGGAGAAGGATGCCTGCAGATTTATTTCCTGAGCATGGGGACTCAGAGAAAAGTGGTCTGTCACACATTAAATATATCTGATTTCTGTAGGTTTTCGCATGCAACCCACATACCCTCAGTCTCTGAGATCTTTGCAAAAGATAATTCAGCTCTATTTACTTGCGGTTCATTTGCAGTTCTTTCCACTACTGAATTATGAAATTATTCCTCTTAATACTGCCAGGAGAGTTAATAATATCCAAAATCTCAGTTTAAAAATTAAATAAGGGTATAATCATTATTTTACTCTTATAAATATTCATGCCTAGTACATATTACTACTGGATTTTTCCAGAACTGAGTACATAGAGGTGTAAGCATCATTCTTATTTTATTACAACGCAAAAATTACAAATGCTCTAGGCAGATTTGTGCAAGTATGCCACCAGACATTATTTCAGACGGTGATGGAATAATATTCTTCAAACATACAATAGTATTGTAATTCTGAACTATCTAACTGCAGTCATCTTTTATCTTTTGATTTTTCTTTACTGTTTGCCCACTTTGTCTTCCGAGTCCCTCCTGAAGCTCTTTGGTGCTGACAGCAGAAGACTTCACAAGTGATCTACAAATGGTTTCACTTAATTCCTCACTCTCTTTAATTTATAGTCTTTTTCATTAACTGTTGAACTCTCTGTTTGGTTTCCTCTTCACCCGAGTAGCCCCATTTTCTTCTCTAGATTAAGGGATAAAAGGCAAAAAACTGCTGCTGCCGTAGATCACGGAGTTTGAGCTGAGCTCCTTCCTCCCATTTTCCTCAGAAATGCATCTCTCTGGGGATGTTTCTTTTCTGTTGTTGTTGTTGTTGATGAATTTCACTGTGAATCGAAATGCTCAGCTGTGAATTTGGGAAGTTTAAAAATAACCGTGAAGTGAGCACTTTGAAGCCTCAGCCAAAACCGGCGGGTTTTGTCAATCAGGATGTTTCCCTGTTGCTAAGGAACACTAATTAAGCTTTCAGGGCCAAATTGAACCTGCAGATGAGGAACATATTTAGCACACATTTTCAGTGAGAAAGAGCCAATTCCTACCACTGAGAGCTTTTTGTTTTTACCACTGGGTTCTCATGGGTTTTGTCCCAGAAATTAAGTGTTGAGCGAGATGAGGATGCACTCCTATCACGATGCATTCGCTCTCTTGACTTGTCTCAAGGACTCCCATAGTTTATGGAAATGCCCAGTAATTTCCAGTTAGCTGTGAAGAATGTTTGCAGATTCATCTCTTCTGCCTTAGGGCGTTGACATTTTACAGGCAAGACTAAGCAATAAAATTGGCCATTATCAATAATGTTTTACAAACAGGTGCAATTTTTAAGCAGCAGGAGGTCAAACAAGACATAACAAGGTATCCCACGGTAAGAAACCAAGTCAGCTGCTTTCTCCAGGAGATCAGTTGACCAGAGTGGATCAATGAACTCTTCCTATTGACACAAAGTGAAGCACCTCAGCTGTGATATCTTATGACCTGACACTGACTTTCCCTATCTGCCAGGCATATTAAAAAATCAAAATTATTTCCTTATCTTTTTGTTGTTTACCACTTAAAAACCAATGATGCAATGTGCATTTGTGTATTTTTGGTGCTTCAGGAAACACAACTGAGAGGTTATTCTGACCTAGAATTTTGGAGGAGGGGAAAAAACAGGGCAAATCAAGGGATAAATAATAGCTCTCTGTGGCCACATATGGAAATTGTGAAAGGAATTCAAGACGATTGCCAACATCTTCAAATAATATAAACAAGAAAACAACTCACCTCCTTCCATCATGGTCAAGTAAATCACATTATGGATACTTCAGTGCCACAGAAAACAAATCAGAGAATTAACCATCGTTTTGTTGGGTGAGACACAAGGTGGCATTTGATAGGAGGCATTCTAAAGACTTTAGGAAACGAAATACCTCTCCCACTTTTGATGTGGGTGACCATGCTGAGGTGTGCTGACACACTTGGCACGAGCAAACTCTGGTTGTGGCTGAGAGGAAAATCTGGAGAGCTGCCTTTGAGATGGGGACACTTGCACAAGCACAAGTCACTCGAAAATATCAGCGGGGCTGCCTGGATGAAAAGCTCATTTATTGCCATTTGCTTCCCTCGCAAGCTGATGGCTGTGGGGAAACCATGGTTGCAAGAGTCAGCTTGGCCTGTGACAAAGCAATTCCCTCCTGGATAATTTCGGCAGAACAGCCTGACCTTCAAGAAGCCGTGACTAAGGGTGGCCCTTTATCTTCTTGTCATTGCAGCACGCTGTCCATGGCTGAGTCACATAATGGGGTGGTAAAAGGAAGTCCAGAGATTCGCTCCTGGAAATTGCTCTCATGTCACAACCACCCCCAGCACTTAGGAAATCTCCAAGTGAACTTGCTCAGAGGTGGTGCTCACGTCAGTACTAATGTGGAATAATTTAAAAGATGATTCTGTGGTAAAAGTAGATCCAGGGCTGAGATGAGGTTTGAACAGAGCCCTAGTAACTGACAGAACTCCAGGGTGAGGGAGTGAAAAAAGTTGTTCCCTCCCTGCCAGGAATTTGTGCAGAACTGCGGGAAGTGAAAAGAGGGAGCCAAACACACGATGGCTTTTGCAGTGAGACTTGTGGGGATGGTGTAAGGCAGAGGGTCTGAGAGCACCAACTAGAAGGAAAGAGACAGAGGGGAGGAAAATGAGGTGATCTCTATTCAGAGGCTGATAAAAGTTTGGAGAGGTATGTGTTGTCCATGGGCAGCCAGAGCAACTGTGATTTTGGCCAACCAATGCTTGCTGAAACCCAATTTAACCAAAAGCCTGAAAGAGAGAGTTTGATCCTTTAAAGTAATGGCATCTTAGTGACAGCCAGTGACCTTGCATGTGACTGTGTATTTATCCCAATGTGGCTTTTATTTAAAATGCTCTTCCACAAAGTAGAAGAAACAGAGCATTTTTGTTGTAGCATGTTTGATTCCTAAACCAACTTTCTTTTCAAAGCAGGTGTGTGGAAATAATGACTGTTGTCATCGACATGAAGGACGTAGCCAGAAGAAAAATCCTTCAGCTCCCAGCTGGGTGAGTGGGGAAGGCAGAAGGCGGCCAACTCGACCAGGGGTGAGTAGAGTTGCTACCAAACAGTTTTCAAAACAAACAAACAAACAAACATAGAAAAGAAATGTTAGAGTTTAGAAAAACCCCACAATTCAGAGTACAAGAATTTCTTTCTTTTGTTGAAAATCCTTTTAGTCTTCTTTCTGTGAGGAAGACCTATGCCAGACCACAAAATGGAAAGCATCTGGATTCAGGCGTTGTGACTCGATCACAGGCACAGACATCTAATTCTAGAGAGCTCCATGTTTGCATCTTAGATCTGCTTTCATTTGGAAACTATTTACAGTGTTCCTTCCAGGGAAAATAAAGGTTTAAGTGCACACCCAGATATAATTTTTTAATCTCTGTGAAGATTCTGTTGCATGCACTACTCTCTCTAAAGGCCCAGAATCTGGGGTCAGTCACGAAATCTCCACATGTAAATACACAGACCCATAAACTCGAGTTCTTGCAAGTTCTTCTTTCCAACTCCTTGATTTCCTGACTCTTCCCTGGGAGCTGGCTGTTCGATTCTACTTAATATCAGTTGCATAATTCACTGTAATTTAGAATATTTTATCTATGGCTGTACTACAAAATATCGTTAAATATTCAGATGTTGTTAAATATCATTCCAAAATGCTGTTTTACTTCTTAGGTTCTCTTGCAAAAGGTATAGGAATTGTGGGGTTTGCCCACGAAACCAGCGATATATACAATTTATTATTATTGCCATCATAATTAAATTGTGCAACATGTATTGATGTTGCAATGCTTAAGTGTTCTCCAAAGTGCTTTATACATTTTGGTACATATACAAATGAATATGTGTGAGTATATGAAAATATATATATATATGTAGACACATGAATATATAGACATATATACACATGAATATATAGAAGAAGAATGAGAATAATCAGCCTGTGCACATCAGGTAGAAATAAAGAAGAAAAAAGAAACTGGAGGATTAATGCTTGTGCCTGTCTGCTCACTTTGCCCAGGTACAGACTTACACATCTGTGCTACAGCTTTGCCTTGTATAAAATGATAGTAATAACACTTCTCTGCTAGGGGCAGTGTGAGTCAGCAGTGTTTGTAGAAACCTTTTCTATCTTTAGCTGAGAGGCACTTTAGGAGTGCAATGAATTGGTGTTTTTCTCAGTGACACTAGATTAAATGCTTTTAGATTAAGAATTCCACAGTTCCTGAGGAAGTTGCTGAATTAGAATGACCTCAAGAAAACTATGACCAAGGTATTTGCTTTCTAATCTCTAGGTTTGTTACCTGATAGGGTTATGTGGAAGGATTGCAATAGCCAAAGACAACTATGTGACATTTTACAGCTTTACAGGGAGGAAGCCCTTGGCACTGTGGGCTTGATGCTGGTCCACACTGTGGATATTTCAGAGCTCAAAAACTAGCTCATCCTGTGACCTGTAACGTTGTCAGCAGTACGCAACTCTGTACACAGTTCTCTCCGAGCAAATGAAAACAAGGGTGTTTGTTTTGTTTTCAGCAAAAGAGATTTAAAAGAATACTTCGGATTACAGGGTGTTAAAAAATTCAGCTTGACACTGACGTAGCTGTCCCGTAGCAACTCATCAAATTCTGGTGTCACAGCTGTGCTGCAGAGCCCTAAAAATGCATCTGCTTCTCAGCCAAGTCAGGCTTTCATTCAGATATTCCTTAAAAATCCTTTCCCTTGATCGCATTCTGCTCTCAGTCAAGCCAGGCCGTCAAGAGCGCTGCCTTCAGTCCCAAGAGGAGCTCTCACGAGGGCTGGCCACTTGCCCTCTTTGCCACGAAGAGTGGTCCAAAGTAGCTGGGGTGGACCTGGAAGTGCTTGCACAGGGTCAGAAATAGCAGAGCAGCTGATCTTGCTGCAGCTGAAGGGACTGTGGGATGTGCTGCTGAAAGTGAGGTGGGCACAGCCCCCATGCAGAACTCAAGTGGGGCTTTGCTCTTGTGCCCAAGAAAACCCACTTGCTAATTGCCTCATAGAATAAAGATAGTGTTTTATATTTTACTGCTGGTGGTGGTTATAGATAGTTGCTAATGATTTTCCCGAACTCTGCGTGCATTTGGAGTGCTGTAACAATGATGAATATTAAGACAACATTTGTGGATAAAGTGTTTTGGCTCACTACGGACTTAAGTTCTTATAGAAACAATCAGAATGCTTGTGTGGTCCTAAATTCTGTCCGAAAACCACGTAGCAGACAGGAGATTCTGAAAGACACCAGCAACTCAGAAGCACAAAAGTTTTGATCCCGTATTAAGGTAGTTTCAGTGTGGGAAACTGGAATAGGTAAAATTCCATCACCGAATGCACACTATGGGGATAGTCTTACTCCCAATTAGAGCTCCCTTTTCCTGGCTTAATCTGTTTCACTTTCAAAATTATATAAACTAAACCAGAAAAAACCCCAAACAAGCAAACCTCCCAACTCTTATTGTGAATGGAATATCTATAGGGGCAGTTCAATCCCTCTGACATCAGTGGCAAAATTATACAAGCAAGTTTTCCCACACAGATCCCCTTAATAAATACCTTCACTAAGTATAGATAACATGTTCTTTCCTGTATAATGATGGTAGAGGAATGCCTGTGAGTATGCATGGAGCTCAGATAACTTATAATCAATAACCTAATAATGGCTTCCTGAGTGATTTCTGTTGTTCTGGAATTGGATTTTTTCACAGCATTTAATGTAAGGAAAATCTGATTGCAATAATCAAGAGGTTTTACCATTGAAGCTAATTGGCCAAAGAATGGCTTTATTTCTAGGTGGGAGATGGACCTTTTCCATACTAAATAGACATTGGGAAGGCTTAGAATATTTGAACAGTGAAATTTGATTCCATGACAGGACCAGATTAGAAGTGTTGCTGTCCATCCCAGTGCAAGGCTCTGTTTTGTGGGTGAGGGAAAGCAGGACAGAGAGGACAAGGCTCCCAAACCCTTCTATGGGGCTTCATGGAAACTGCAGGATGGGAAAAGGGATTGACTTATCTGTTCTTTCTCATGAGGAGTCCTAGCATTTAAAATACAAACGTTTAAAAAAAATCAAAATGCAGATTTCAAATCAGCAAGTTCCTGTGGTTGGTGAGCCATACGTCTTCCACTCAGTTTGGTTCTTCTGCAGTGGCTGTTGTTGTGTACCAAGGTATTTTTTTTTTAAAACAATGAATGAGAAGCAGTACAAACAAGCTATGTGCAGGCACACAGTCAGTTGTCAGAATAGCAGGTGCAGAATTCGTGTTGATGTCCTCCTCACTGCATTTCAGGTCACTGGGAATAGCTCAGGAACAAGTGACACTCCGGATTACTGTTAGAGGGGAGATGGAACAGGCAGCCTCTCCTGGTACCCTTTTGTTCTCTCGTCCTCTTCCACTGCACTCGGAGTTGCTTTGCAGTCAGGCCCAGTGCTGAGCCTGAAGGGCTCCAGCCGTGGGGATGCTACAGAGAGGGCTTGAATTCCAAAGGCTCTCTCACCTGGTGTCAGCAGCGTGGGTTGTTCTGTCCCAGCTGCTGTCACCAAGCAGATTGCAGCTGTGTGGGATGTGTTTGTAGGTGTCAGCTGAGTCTCTGGCAGAGAAGCCACCCCTTTGTGTGCTGCTGGTAGAAATCCCAACAGGGAAGGCAGAGACTGCACAGGCAGAGAGGAGAAGCAAAGCTGTGGGACAGTTTTAAGACAAAATAGATGGGTAGCATAAAAACACAGTTTCTACTGCTTACCCTATGTCGTGGATTCATGAATTTCTGGTGTTTACTCTCCAAGGCTAAGCCAGTGTCGAGCACCCAAAAGAGATCCAGACATTTCTAGAGATCTGTGAAGAC
>VZTA01016263.1:186663-198435 GCA_013398855.1 Mohoua ochrocephala | reverse complement strand
GCTCGAGGGGAGCGACGCGGCGGTTAAAACCTAATTGTTGTTTCATCCAGTTTGCTAAATGCCTGTCAATATTTGCTCTGTTTCTCCTGCCTGTGTTTGTGCCTGCAGTATCAGAAGTGCCGGGAGAGTTGGACTTTCAGTTTCACCTGGACTTTGAGTGAAAGGGAGAAAAGTTCTCTGCTTTTGTACACAGTACAAGTGCAAGCTGTCCCTTCAAAGGTACACAGCAGGGTACTAAAATATGTAAAGGTAATTGCCAGCAGAGTCTGGCTGCCTGGCTGGGGACAGCTGTGTTGGAGACACACAAACTCTCACAAGCACATGGAGAGCCCAGAGGAGAAGGAAATGGATGACAGCAGCTGGATGAAACGTGGCCAAGAAGGGAAAGGCTGGAAGATTCAGGCTGCTTAGCCCAGAGAGGAGGCGGATGAGGAGAGACACTGCTGCAAAGGAGGAAATGAGTCTTTTCTGCTGCATGGACTCAGTAACAGGCTTGAACTGCAAGTAAAAGTTGGGTACTAGAAAGTTTTCTGTGGAAAGCAAAGAGATGTGTTGGGATATACTGAAGGGCTATTATAAAAATCCAGTGCTCAGCCTGGAAAAAACAGGTTAGACAAATGGTTGTGGCGTAGTTGATCCTGCTTTGGCCAGCAGGAGGGCAACAGACACTCTCAAAATCCTTCCTGCCTGTTTCTCTCATCCATCGATAAGCCATAAATCCTGTGTTTCATACCTCAGGACAGCAAAAATCGTTTTAATCAATGAAGCTTTGTGTTTTGCTTCCTTTTCTTCCTTGCTTGGATGGAGTGTCTTTTAAGGTTTAAACTTTCTAGAGTATTCAGGCAATTTATCTCCTAGACAAGCTAGTGCAATTCTTCATCCATCTGGGTGTTAGTGGAAATTCCTCATGTGCAGCTGAGGTGTGTGTTTACATATTTATTTCAAAAGATTGTCTGAAAGGTAAGAACAAACCCAAAATCTTCCTTTCTGTCCCCACGACTTACACACGCATATATTCCAAAGATCACAAAGAGATTGGGAAATAATATTCTGAAATAAAGCCTGTGTCATTCCTTTTCCTTCTATAAGGGATGCCCACTGCTGTGAATCATTTTCCTTGGCTACCTCTTGAGCAGGGCTGGATGATGGGAAAGCTGTAGAGCACAGATCTATTGCATTCAACTGAGTTGAAATCCAGCACAGCTGCAGCATGAGAGGTTTGGGGTCCCAGTTGCTTATTTTTTGACCATTTTTCTTGCCCTGTTCTGCACAGAAGTTGGTTAGGCAGGGATTAGGTAGAATAATCCTTCTTATCAATATGCTTCAAAATTTTGCCTGTCACAGACACAAGATCCTGGCACTGCTGCAATGAAAAGAGAGGCTCTGCTACTTCTCCTTCTCTATTCCTGCACTTACCTGCAGATCAGAAATAAGGCAGCTTCCTCTAGCTGACCAAGATGTAATTTTGCAATTTTCCACTGCAGAATTCTTACACTCATTTTACTACTCGAGAAATATGAGATTCACAAAGAGTGTTCTGCATGTCCTCTTCACAGACAAGTGAGAACCCTTAAATGGAAAAGAACCACATTAATTTTGGAAAAAACCTGTGAGACTGGGTGTTAAGTTGAAATCTACCAAGCTAAGTGACACTCATCCCAGCACAGATGCAGTAAACTGCCATGCACAGGTATGGGAAATAGATTAGGAGAACCCTAGATGGGAATGAGAGGCAGAATCATTTCCCTTGTGGATAAAAGCCAGAGTTGTCTTTGACTCTCTTGAGACTGATGATATGAAAATTCCTTCATCCCTCCCTCTCTAATCAAGGAATGTGTAACAAGTAAATTTTTAATGAATTGGATTAATTGTTCTGGCCTCCTTGCAAAGTGCTGAGTGCCATTTCTGCAAAATCTAGATTAAAAAAACAAAAGGAATAGATATATTTTATTAGGAAAAAATGTCTGTTCACTTAGTATCATGTAAAGCAAAAAGACAAACAGGCAGAAGGGTTTCTGATTTGTGCCTGGGCCTTTGATTAGAGGTTACTAAGCAACACTAGGCCTGATCTTAGCCCTGCATTCCTCCTTGGAATGCAGTGTCTGTTAAGGCTCAGGTCAAAGCTGGGCTTTTGTATACATTCTGCTGACATCAAAGGCGTGCGTTGGTGCGAATGAAACAGCGATTCCCTGATTTTCAGGGAAAGGTTAACCAAACACACACTTTATTGAGCATGGTTTGGTGGAAGCAGCTATCACCCTGCCCAATACTGGCATGCATTTCATTTCAACAGCTGTATTTCCCTCCTTTTGTTCTTTGCCTGCTTCCTCCCATCCCATGCCCGGCAGCCTTTGTGTTCCTGTTAGTGATGTTCATTCCTGTTCATTCTTCAGTGACAAGGCCTACTAGGATACGTCCTCACAGAAATACCAATGCAAGAGTTACTTGGATGAATTACGCCGAAATAACGTGAGACTTACTCCGGTGTTTTCCCTAAACACTTTTCCCAGGCAGTATTCCGTCACCCGAATGATGCTGCTCTCAGCCACAGCTCACTAACCTGCCCCAAGAAGTAGGCAAGAAAACCCCAATCAGCAGAGCAAGGTGCCCCTTTGGGATTTGGAAGAGCACAAAACAACTTCAGTGCAGACAGTCTCCTAGAGTTGTTCAGACAGAAACCTCTTCCCACAGTTCATTGGGATCCCAGGGTAATTCACCCTAATGGAGTGAAATAGCCACGGGATATATCCCCAGAAACCCCAGCAAGTGCTGACACGGTAACTCCCGTAGCACTTCTGGAGTGGCTGCCCTCACCAGTTACATAAATTAACTCAGCAAAAGCTGCTCATGTAGAGAGAGAATCCTTCCTGACAGGAGTCTTATGGCCATTAAGATCATTTCTCAGGACCCACCTTTCCCAATACACCTCTGTGAAATGAACTGCTGGGAAGAGGAGAAGAAGGTACACGTTATCTGTTTGTGATAACTTACAAATGTCAGGGTNACACCTCTGTGAAATGAACTGCTGGGAAGAGGAGAAGAAGGTACTCATTATCTGTTTGTGATAACTCACAAATGTCGGTGTGTTCAGTACCACAGAGCTGGCTGTTGGTGACTGCTCTCTCCTATGCCAGGCGTGTGCTGGTAGTGACCCGGATAAAACACACCGAATTCAAAACAGTGTATAACCATTCCATAAAGTCCTATTGCCATTGGTGGAACAGCTCTTTGCAATTTAACAAAGAGAAAGCCCGTGGGCTAGAGAAGTGCCCCCTCACTGCTAATAAACTTGGATTAAATGCATACGATTTAATTAACTCAATTTCATAAAGTTGAGTTCTGGTTTTGCTTGTGCAGCTGGCACGCCAGAGAAACACACTGGCAGGCTCCCAAATAATAAGCAAATACAGAATATTCCAAGGCTGGGCTTGTGCCACCACCAGAGCAGGGACAGCCAAATCTGCAATAGAAATATCTGCAAACCGCTGGAGGAGAAAAGCAGTGCCAGGGCAAAACCCTTTAAATAAAATCCCAGGATCACAGGTCCCACTGCAGAGCTGTGGGTTGAGAGGTGGGGGAGGTGAAGAGAGTATTCAGCTGTCTGGGCAAAGAAAAAACCAGGACTTTTCAACAAATCTGTTATGTTCTTACATCAAGAAAATATAGCCTATATTCTTCTGATACTATTTTCAGGACAGCTATATTTGTCAGCATGTTTGTCAATGTATTTGTCAATTTGTTTCTATTCATTGCTTGTAATTCGACCTGAAGTATACATCCAACATGGAAAAATCAGAACTTTGATAACTTATATTTGGTAAAGTTAGACAAAAGAATAATCAGGAATTTAGAGGGTAGTTGTGAATAACCTTAACTAAACTTAACCATGGCTGCTTCTGCCTATAACAGCATTCTTCTCTGTTATTTTTTTAGTAAACTAGTTTTCATTTACAAATTTTAAGCACTGGAACAATTACTGAGGAAAAGCTTTTAGACTGACTGCACTTTCAGGTAAAGGTACAAGGAGGTAGTATTTAATCTTTGCTGTGAAAACAGCTATTCTGGTATAAACCTCTTTTGTACTAATTGTGAATTTAGATTGGAAATACGTGCTGGTTTAATTAGACTATAATTAAATGTGCTCAACATATAGTAAATACACTATAACTGGGAAGATATCACTTTTTAAATTATATTGATATTTGCATTTTTCTAGCACAGAAAGAGGATCATGCACACGTTCCGTGGTGTCAGATGAGTGACTCTGGTCTGATTGCAGCAAGTGCAAGGTACTGTTTCGTGTTTAAAGCTACACCAAGCCATATCACTTCAGCTTTACCATGGACTAAAAGCATTCATGTGGGTTGTTTTCATGGCTCACTTGGTCCATAGTAACTTGCTAAGCCGTGATGATTCAGTTATGAATTTGAGCTTGAAGGGAAATGTTTCAGAGTACTCCAGTAATGGTGCTGCAGCTGTGAGAGTATAAGGATAGGTTTTACATTAACAAAAACCCTACAAATAGCACCATCATCTAGACTTGGCCTGCAAGAGAATTAAACAATGACTTCTAAATACTGCTCAAATAAATGAGTACTCTAAAGAGAATCAGTGCTAGTTAGGATACAGCTGATGATCAGCCTGGAACACAGCACTGTTCCTTAGTGCTCACATGAATGTTCCACTTTAAGAAAGATGAATTTTGGTTGAGGAAAGTGCCCTCATTCAGAAATGCACTTCAGCATGTACTTGGATTTCACTAAAAGCACTAGGATTCAAGTTCGAATTTAAAACTAAACATATGCCTACATGTTTTCCTGCATGGGGGACACTGATTCAAAGGCTGCAAACCATGCAAGTTAACCTCTTTTGAAAGCCACCAAGGCAGTGCTGAAGAAGGAAATAAAATTAAAACTTCAAAACCAAGGAAGTATTTGGGCCATTATGTTTCAAGTTGAAAATTGTGGTCCTCAAAGTGCAGAATCACAACGAGGTAACACACAAACGACAGAAACTCGCTAATGTCAAGAAAGATGAATCACCTCTGGACCAGGAGGTGGGAAAGAAAGGAGTAGGATTGCCCAAAGGTAGCCTAATATGATTAGCATGGCAGAAATCACAGCCCTGGGAGGGGACCATATGATGTCAGACTGCCTTTGTTTGATAGACTAGTCAGTAATCAGAGCACATGCAGAAATGCATTGGTTATATAATTGAAAGTTGACTAATGAACAAGTTATGGTGCAGCTGCAAACTCTCCAAAGAGGGGTGCTGGCTTTGGGAACTATGGCCTAGCACCCCTCTCTGTGCAGAGCAGCATTAAAGACTGGAAGGTGGATCTCAGCTCCATGTGCACATTGGCTCCTGAGCTCCGAGAACAGAACTTACCCCTCTTTGAGAGTCAACAAAGTGATATCACAGAGTTCTGCCGCACCACAATGGAATTATAGGAGTTGTATGTATGAATTAATCCCAAGGTATTTTTTGATGATACAGTTTGTTTACTGCTTGTCGTGTTTTTTAACCTGAGAACTAGGTACGTCTGATAAATTGTTTAATTTGGGATTGGAAGAGGGAAGTGGGGTCTTGCCAGTGCTCTGGGAAGCTTCCTTTCCCCATTGAACCTCACATGTGAACTATCCTGGCTCCCCTAGATGTGTAAATAAATAAATATGGGAAGGGCAGCATCAGCTCCAGGAGTCTGCTCGGTCTTCCTGTTCAAGCTGTAACATACCGGGATGTGTTCACATGTAGGGTGAACACTTACAGTCAATTACACTCAATTTATTAGATTAGGTATGCAGAGGAATGGAATAATAGCAGAGTCATATGGCAGAGGAGGTTTACCATCTGTTATCTGCCTTTAGCAATGGACCAGTTCTCACTGTGGACAGCAAAAAACAGGAGTGGTGAAAAAAAATAAATGGAGTATATGCTTTTAAATTCCCAGCTGGGAATTTGACTCCGAATTCTCAATTTACCATAGCGCCATTTTGTAAGAGAACTGAATTATTTTCCACGATTTTACAGCTGAAAAGATTTGCTAGCAGGCTCTTATTAATTACATTTAATAGTCTTCTGTTAGAAGCCTGTGCAGAGTGTGCCAAAGGGTACAGGCTAAGGGAAAAGATCCAAATAATGCAATTGACAGCAGCAGAATTGTGCCGAGCTCATTTTGGCAACCATTCATGTGTATACACTGAGACTTTTGTATTTAAAAAAAAAATGTATCTGTGCATAAATAGTGACCCCCGAAACAGCTGAGGAAAGACACATGTGACAAACATGCTCAGACAGCAGAAGTCAAGCATCTAAACCTGAAACTGGGGGACTAAAACTTCTGCTCTGGAATTTTATTCAGCTGTTAGTGCCACCCTGGGTGAGGTGAGGCTCCTCAAGAACCAAAATGCCATTTCTATGCAACCACAGCACCTCATTCTTCAAAAAAGGTTCGATTTAACCTGATGTCAAACCTACCACAAAACCTCATCTGCTTCTGGAACCCAGAAATATCTCCATGTGCTTCCCTAATGGCCGTCTGCAGTTACGCTTTAAATCCACATTGTGGCTTTTTTTTTTTTTTTTGGACTCGTGTAAATGAAATTTGCCTTTTCAAATCTCAGGCCTTTCTGCCTCTGTGCTGCAACCAGCAAAGTTTGATTTATTTATGGAAACAATCAGTTCTGAGTAATTTTGTGAGAGTCTGTGAGATCTGTGACATAACAAAATAATATAGCGTTGGTACCACTGCAGCTGCTTTGGGAGACTGACTTTCTACGATCAGTTGATGTCCCTTATTCCTGCTTTTCCTCCCTCACTTTGCTGGGGATTCGTATGGGGTGGGGAGAAGTTGTTTGCAAAACAGACCTTGACCTTGTCAGCAGCTAACAAATGCTGCTGAAAGAGAAATCAAAGGCTATTTCTGGGAATTTTTTTCAAGAATTTTGGATTGGGACTACATTTGCCATCTCATTTACCACCATGACTATTCCAAGAGCTTATAAACTAGATTCTCGAACTCAATCTACCTAACGATAGTTCGAGTTTTCCAATTCCTGTTTCTGACCTCAGTTAAAACCCTCACATATTTAGAAATACAAATTCTAAAATTTTAATATTAATAGCTGAACTAACACCACCCTTACCCTTTAAAATTCTATTATTGTAAAAAAAAAAAAGAAAAATGAGACATGCTATCTTAATCAAGAGATGGAATCATCTAGAAGAATGGTCTTGAAGTGAAATATTTTGTACATCTATTTGATAAACTGAATGATGCTAAAAGATTTTACTTTTCCCTTGCTTTTAACTTGATAATCTCAATCCCATCTGTAAGCAAAGATTAATTAATTCCTCCAAACTAATCACAAGAGAATGAAATTCCTACTGATAAATCCATCTGCAGGTGTGTGTGCATAAAACACAAAGTTATATTATTTCACATGTATTTGTGTGGGTTTTTTTCCAATTTGTGTGTCTGGTTTTGACCATGTTTTTCTAGTGTAATTTCAGAAGATTTATTTGCTGTTGTATCAATGTCATGGGAAATTCTCAAATTGCCAAAAACATCCTTCCTTCCATTTGACCTCACCAACATGTACATTGGGAGAGTTTGGTGATTTTGGTATCTTTTTACCATAAAAAGGGACTTGGATTCAGGGATTTACTGACCTACCTTGCCCATCTGAGCCGCTTTTCTACAAAAAATAAGCCTTTTGTTATCATACTTTAAATTTCTGTATATCTCCACCTGTGAGTGCACCTTGTTCCTCAGTAGCTCAGGGCATGCTGGCCAGTTTAGTTCCACAGACACATGTAGAGGTCTCAAAAACAAAGCATGCAGTTTAAGTGCCATTACAACACACAGGGTTTCAGATTATCACCTTCTGAGCGTGCTGAGTGATCTCAGACCTTACCCTACGCTTGAGTTTACCTGGGAAAGAAGAGAGAAAAAGGGCAGGACTCTCCAGCAGCAGGAAAAGCACCCAAGCCAGTCACGCATATGACAAGTATGCAGGAAGACAAGTTCCCCTAGTTCTGGTGCTCCTTGAGCGGCCTGTGGGTGGACACCATGCTCTTTCTGGTCCCAGTACACTGCCTAGAAACCAGTGCCTATCAAGCAAGATTAAGGACTGGTCTGACTTTGCTCAGCTATTGTTTGGTGGCTGTGGGCAGCAGTCAGGTATCCAGGCCACAGCTCTGCTATGGCATTTTCTTTCCATGTGACTCTGCCCTGGACTTCTCCAAGTGACTCTTTGGTCTTGCACGAAGCTGAGTAGAGCAAAGTTTTCTAGTGGATACAGTATAAATTCACTGGAGTGACCTAGCTGGTAATACCTGGGATTTTATGTCCTTGAACTTGCTCTGATGGTGGGCAGAGAACACAGAATGAATTATATTGTGTGCGTTTATAGGCTGTTAAATCAATAAGCTGCTGGAGGGGAATCTTCCACATCATTTATAAACAATGGTAAGAGATGTGCTCTCAGCAGCACAGCTGTACATGCAAAGTGCCTGCATTGACTTCTGCACTGTTATACATTTTGCTGCATGATTAATTTAACTTGTTCCCTCTCGTGAAGTGCCCACGCCAACAATTACTGTTCTAACCAGAGTCAGAGCTGTCACAAAGAACTGCCTTCCCAAATCAGCCTTTCTAATAACTGGGAAACAAAAGAAACTATGAAAACTAGGAGAGATATTAACATCAGAGAGCTTCTGGTCCACAGGCACCTACACCAGACCGTCCAGGAATGGATGCTCTCTGCTGATACAAAAAGTTCATTTGCACTCCTGCCCTTTCACAGTGTGTCAGGTTTCAGACCCATCACAGGTCTCCTCCTCTAATTTTGTACTTTGGTGTCCAGCACTCAAGGTGCTCAGTCCTATACTCCACACTCACCTAACTTTCTGACTCTGAAATTTATTTTTGTCATTATTATTATTATTGAAAATTATGGCCTACAGCTGAACTCTGCTGAAAAGTCATCATGGAGCTGATGCAAGAAATGAAACTAGTCAAAAGCATGGGTGTAGGCACATATGCTGCAATACTACTTCAGCACAAAATGAGATGAGGAAGTATGGCTGATCACAGATAACCAAGAAATCCTAGTCAGAATAATGAGGAAATTAATGACAAAATAATATCAGACTGATCAAATCCAAAAAGAAGTCTGAAACAATGACAATATAAGCATTAATTACTCAGATATTTTAATGAATGAAGTAAAACTGTGTTTCAATAGATGAATGATAAAAGTATTTAACTGAAGTTATTGAAGTAGTTAAGTTTTTAGAGCAGTTTTTCTATTCAGAGCCTCACCACCCTCACAGTAAAGAATTTCTTCCTACTCTCTAATCTAAACCTACTCTCTGTGGTCTGATGGAAGCCATTCCCCCTTGACCTGTCACTCCAGGCCCTTGTAAAACGTCTCTCCCCATCTTTCCTGTGGGCTCCCTTCAGGTACTGAA
Source organism: Mohoua ochrocephala (assembly GCA_013398855.1). NCBI lineage: Eukaryota > Metazoa > Chordata > Aves > Passeriformes > Acanthizidae > Mohoua > Mohoua ochrocephala. The sequence continues at coordinate 188,961 of VZTA01016263.1, read as the reverse complement.
AGGCCACAATTTGGTCACCTCAAAGCCTTCTCTTTTCCAGCCTGAACAATCCCAATTCTCTCAGCCTTTCCTCACAGGAGAGGTGCTCCATGCCTCTTCTACCCACTGATGAATATACTGAATAAACAAAACAAGTTGTGCTGTCAAGTCAGTGAGACACGTTCCTTTGCTTTTCACCTGAAGTTCCATTTTACCTTCTGCACACTTTTCTGACACCGTACAGAAGCTACACTGGGCAGGTCTGAATGTCAGTCAGTAAGTTTGTATATTTTCCTAATATAACCTGAATTCTTGTCCTTCTGCTGAGTGGGAATTAGCCAGGTCCTGGAACTCACGAGAAACGGGAGGTTTTGAGCAAGGATTAGTTTAATTGGTCGTTTTAGCAATCTCTGTCCAAACATTAGTGCTCATTTCCTCATAGCAAGTCCTTTTGTAATTGAAGTTACTTTGACAATAGAGAGAAAGGTTCCTTGTTGATCTAGTGACCCCATAAACCACAACAAACAAGGAGCTGCCAAACACCACCAGCAGCCATCTCTCCTCCAGCATTTTTTTCCCAGCATTAAAAGACTGTTTCATGTGAAGCAAGCAAGCCTGTAAGATTCTGTGCTCAATAAGATATATTTATGCAGAACTGCTTGAGCACTCTCTCGATAGATAACCCCACTACCCAATAAAGGTCCAACATTCCTCTTGATCTGCTTTGTGTTTTCCTTGTCCCAATCAGTACCTTTGGCTGGCAGGGCTGGCACCCGTAGCTCAGCAGAACCGCACTGGGCTGTGTTTCATACCTGGTTCTGACTCACAAAGGTTGTCTGGGAAAGTTTGTAAACATGAGAAATAGCCATTAGACATAAGGGTCACATTACCAGTCTGACAAATCAAGGAAGTTCTTGCCGGGTTAGGATGAATAACAAAGGGCATAGAGGTATATTTAGAAAGCAAATGCATATGTATGATGAGCTACATACATTTCACAAGAAGCAAAACTGAAAAGTTGGTGAAAGAACCAGTTGTCACAGGACTCCACCCAGACAAAGACAGCAAATAAGCAGCAGCCTATGATGAAGCAGGCAAATGAAATCAAGGCATACACACCCAGCCTGGGTACTTTCAGCATTTATATGATCATACATAACCTAAATGGATTAAATCTGCTTATAGCACTGTGAAATATGAATCTATTAAGATTATTTCATAATTATTTTTTGAGACAGGAGTATTTTTCAGCGCAGCAGTTTACCACTGGGAGACATGGGTGCATGTGGGCAATATAGTAAATCTTTCTAGAGAAACACTCCATGCAGTACGAATGAAGTGCAACATTTTTTATCATTTTAATTCTTTATGGCACCTCCTCCTCTGCCTCTTTCTTCTTTTGTTTTCTTCCTGCACATTTTGATCGCCAACCCCTCTTTACTTTTTTACGTTTGGATTCTTTCTTCTCCTGATGTTCTGGGCAGTACCGCCAGAAAGAATGGGGGAAAAAAAAAGGAGAAAAAAAAAGGGGGAGGGGAGGGGCGGGGAAGGACAAAAACAACCCAGCCCTGTCTCTGCTCCTGTTATCTGGTGCTAATGATGCTGTAAAAAGCAAATGCCCGGAGTTCCTGTTATTGCGAACAGCCCAGCTGCGTGGAGGCGGCTGATAGGAGCAGCCCCTCTTCTGATGATGCTTATTTTAGCTGGATCGCGGGAACGGCCACCTGAGTGGGAAAGCCAGCGTAGCTGCTGCCAATGACGGCGAGGGGCTCAAGGGTGTGTCACTAGCGACAAACCTCGAGTGGCGGTCTGAAAGCAGGGTGATCCCCGTTAATACACGGAAAACAATGCGCGGCAGGTACCGGCGCGTTTCCCTGGATAGCAGAGCAAGGCTGCATCTTTAACCCTCCAGCCACGCCGCTGACCTCCTTTCCCTCGGTGTCGGGAGGAGGGACCGAGAGCTGGCGGATGGTAATGAGGTGCCGGGTTACCCCTAATGTCCTTATCCTGGCCCGGTTTGCTGGGACACGTGGTGGGGGAACCACTCCGTGCGTTTTTAGCAGCTTATTTTTAGTCCACGCAGATTTATAAAAGCACAGCAGAAAGGGTCGTTTTCTTTCAGATCCGCCAGCTCGTTAATGAATGGCTGAGGTGGGAGCACCATTGTTCACCCCGATCGGAAATCAGAATTCCCAGAAAGGCTCACATCTCATTATCAGCACCAGAGGCAAATAGCGGCATTGTTATTCCACGGATTGCACCTTTTCAATGCCTGAATTGCCAGCCCTGAGGCTGTGTCTGAGTGTGCAGGGGCGGGGG
>VZTA01016263.1:173037-186561 GCA_013398855.1 Mohoua ochrocephala | reverse complement strand
GTGGGGGGAAAAGGATTTGCCTCAAGTCCTTTGGTTTCGGGCTGGTCCATTTGTTTTCCTAAGGGATGAGAGTGCTTTGGCAGGCTGTGGAAGTTTTTTGTCTGGCCAGCTCTGGCTCTGTACATTGAGCCCCGTGTAGCCACTGCACGTCGAGCTCTCAACGAGATGGGTTTGTGTTCGTGGGGAAAAAAAAACCAAAAACCCACCGTGGAAAAATGTGGAAAATTGCTTAATTAATTCACACGGTCAACATGGATATTTTATCTTCATTCTGCTCTTCTTCTCCACCAAGCTGTTAGTTACTAGTCCTTGTGGAGGTTTTCTTTTTTCTTTTTTTTTTTTTCCCTCCTGAACCCCTGCACAATGAAATGTGATTCAGAGTTCATTTTGCTAATCAGTCCTCCTTTGACCAAAAAGTGCTTTACAGAGGCTTCATCCAGCTCGGTGGTATCAGATTTCAGTGTGAAAGTGCTACATTCCTGACTGCCCTGCACTCCCTTTGTGTTTGATTTTGCCTGGTAAAATAAATGGAATACTTAGAAAGACTAATCTCATTCAGAAAAGAAGAGAAAGAAAACAAAAAAAACCTCCAAAACATACCAAAAAACCCAACAAAACAAAACAAAAAACAACAGGGAAAAGTATATGAAATAAGATTTTCAGCTGTTTTTTTTTTTTTTTTTTGCATGCTTGATTCCACTTTTCCATCCATTATGTTAATTTTCTTTTACTGCTGCTGCCCTATATTCTTTTTTTTTACCTTAGATTTACTTCAGGTTTGATTCTACTTCTTGGCTTCTAGTTTTAGCTGAAAAAAGCCCTTCTGCACGTCTCTCAGAAATCACAAAGCCCTTTTTTTTTTATTTTTTTTTTGGTGTGTGTGTGTATATATATATATATATATATATAAAAGTTACTCTGGCAGACAGCTGTAACTTTCACCTTTCACTTCTTGCTGTAGTTCATGACAGAAGTAGCTCATGCTGGAAACGCTGCTTGAATGATCTGAGAATCTTAAAAGCACTCTGGATTTTTATCTTTATTTATTTATTTATGTATCTTTTCGAGCATGTAGCTAAAGCCTGGATTTTCACATATATCTTTTATTGTAAATGCTGCTTTTTCCCTGCCTTTAGTCTTGTCTCTAATTGTCTTTTTCTGAAGGCACTCGAGGGGGAGGAGGACTATTTGCATCACTGTAGCTTTTTGTCTGAATGCAGTTACACTGGCACAAGATAGTATAATTAGGGTGCCACTATAAAGTGACGAAAATGTTGACTAATTCTTAGAAGAAAAAGGACTTTAAACCAGTATTTGCTGTGAACTCCTGACATACATTTGAAAATCTGAAGGAGTCTCCTTTAGAGACAGTGAATTCTTAATGTAAAAAAAATCAGAAACATTTATACTAAAAAAAAATCCCCCTGCCCATGTTAGTAGTGATAGTAACAACAAAAAACCCCACAATATTAGAGCATCCCTCTGTTTCGAAAGTTACATTTATAAAATAAGTAGAACGACATTTTGATTCATACATCAGAGACTCTCTTTGTTTTTCATGCAATAGAACATTTGTGTTAGCTATTTGTTGGTTTGTTTTGGTTTTTTTCTTGGAAAAATGGGCTTCTTTTGCATTTTTAAAGGCTGTATTTTTATTATCTTCTTTTTCTTTGCTTTTGCCTCTTAATTTTTCCTTAAACAGCCTCACTTGCTTTGGAGATACAATTAAGAACCTGAAGACCTTCAGAAAAGGAGCTTTTTAAATTAATCATTCTGAATATTATAATATTTAAAAAAAAAAAAAAGTTTGCATTTTTAAGCATCCCTCCTGGTCTTTCAAAACTAAAGCTGGCATCTGTGTTGGCTTGAATTTAAATGGTCCCTGCAGGCTCTTTAACTCAAAGAGTTATTTTATTCATTTGGTTGTTCCTTATTTCTTCCCGGAGGCTAACTACAAACCTAGCTCTTGTATTTGTTTACTTGCCTCACTTTGTTAAAAGATTATGTCTTCACCAGCGCTTAGGAATTTATTAGTGCTTAAAATGCACTCAAATTGTCTAACAGTTTGCCTTTATCACTGTATTTTACCTGGAGCATTTTGCGCTGCGATTGTTTCCCCTGTATCCCTAACAATAAGCTGGCTGAATGGAGAAATGCACCGAGCGAGCTGAGCAGAGGATGCAGGGAAGTGTCAAACATTATTTGTCTGGCTTTATTTGCTCCTATTAATGCAGCCTTCATTTGTATCGCCCGCGGTCAGCGCTGCCGAACACAAGGGATTCTAGCTGGGTACCTGACCTCCACATCTACCGAAATATGTTACTGACACTTTGTTTAACGCGGGCAAACCCATCTCCTGGGCCGTGTTTCCTCCCGTGCCCTCCCTAGCTCCCCCCATGCCCAATCCAGTGTATTCCTCCCCGGTGCAATGGAAGGACACGCTACATTCCCCACCAGAGCCCAGAGAAACTCCTCGTTCCATCTGCCCCCTTCCCTCTGGCTGATTGCTGCTCCCAGTGTCCAGCATTGTCCCCACGGTGGTGCCAGCGGGTTTTTGAGGGGTTGTGTTGGAACAGAATTCCCTGAGAAGACCTGAGCTAAAGAAGAGGGAGATGTGGTGCGGAGTAAGACCAGGGGGCCACGAGCGTCTCTGAACTGCACCTGCCCCTGGCACACCCAAAGAGAGCAGCCTCAGGAGAGCAAAGTCTGTCTCTTCTAAACTATCTTCCCGAATCCTATGCCTGTAGTTACAGTGGCCAGAGAGGGAGAATGGGTGAGAAAACCATCACTGGAGATGCTGGAAATCCTGGGATGAGCTTTTCAGCTGGGGCTGTCCTCAGCTGGTGGCACAGCGGCCACACGGGCAGCTTTCTCCATCCAGGAAGTTCCATAGGGTCATGGTACACCTCTAATGCAAATAAAACAAGTGCCATAATCTCCCAGTCTGTGTTCCCAGCCTGATCAGTCTCTGACATTCATAAGCTGGCTGCGTTTGCTGAGCGTTGAAGTATTTGATGGTTTTATAACCATTAAGAAACATAAGAGATAGCAAGTACAAGAGACAAGCAGTGGAAATATAAGAGTCAGCATCTGGCTCGACCTTTTCCCTCTCTGGCGAGAAAGAATAGCATGTGAGAGTTGTTCTTTGGTTTGTTTTTTCAGTATGTGTGTATCTTACCTATGATCTTGAAGAAACAATTGGAAAGAAAAAAAAGAGGGTTATAGTTGTGCCAGTGGGGGCAGGTTTGAAGTATCTCTGGAATGAGTCTTGAACTAGATCCTGAGAAAAGGATCCTTTTTCATAAAGGTAACAACACTCCCCGTGGCAGCAACAGATTATTACTGGTGTCAGAGGAGGAACTGAAGGTTGGTGAGAGGAGCTGCTGTGCTTGGGACATACATAAATACTGTAATATTCAAAATAGGCCACCCAGTTCCCATTTGTACGTGAGGAAAGAGATAACCAAACACAACAGGGGCAGAGATACCTGAATATGAATTGGAGAGGGGAAGATTTTGTGGTCTTCACTTTAAATCCATGATGAAAAACACAAGTCCATCGAAACACTAGGGTTGTTTTGACTGTCTGAAGAAACACTAACCACTTCTAAACTGCTCTGAGAGATTTACACCTGCAGAGGAAGGCAACTGATTTTATTAGATTTATTTTATTATTATATTTATTTATTTCATTTTAAATAATTGTTGTGGAGCTTCATGATAAGGTTTTAAATTGCAAAGTGTTTGTTTCTTATGTTACAGCAAAATCTTGTAGATAAGCTGCTGCCATCTTTTTTTCCCCAGTTCAGCCATCTTCATCACTTTGAACACATTTCCTTTTGTGTCTTTTTTGTGTACTTCCTTTTTGTCAACGTGTCATAAATACTACTTGTTGTGGTCCTGTGTTGGTCAAGACTTTATCTGTATTTTCTTACATCCTTTCAATTTGTTCACCTCCTTGGTCTCTGCCTTTTCAGGCGGCACCATCTTTTATTGCACACAACACCTTTTTGCTTTCTCTTTTGATTATCAAAGGACATTATTTGATTACCAAAGGAGCATCAAAGGACACCTACCACTACCTCCCAGATAAAAAGGTAAGGCCACTAAGTTAATTTATTCTACATCCTCGCTTAAAGGCTGTCTCTCCCAGGAAACATGTCAGTTTGCTAGTAAGTAGGCAGTTATGTGTTATTACTTGTGTCATAATCATCTCCTTCCATCTCCTTCATACCCACCTTAGAGGCACTCAGTATTTTCCCTTAATAGACATCGTTTAATTCTTTGCATGCATTGCCTAAATGACAAATCTGTGCCATACCTTCAGTTGTTTTGGCTGGTTGTTTTTTTTACCAAAAAAGGTATTCTCTATTCATAGGGAGAAGTGGGGTCTCCAAATTTCTGGTCAAGACTTATAAATACTTGGGTTTAGTTCTGATTTGTCTATGCTGCTAAAGGATGTTATGTATAAAATACTTAGCTTCAGGCCAGCTAAAGCAAGTTATAAACATTTGCTTACAAAAAAAAGGGACAGTTTATAGAGCATCCTGTCCTGCTCAGCCCGCTAAGATACCCCTGCCCCAGCCTTTACCCACCAGAAAAGTTACACAGAAAAAGCAGGAATAAAAAGAAGGGCTGTTATCATTCCTTCCCTTTTTTAGTCATTTCTGTTCACCCTGAAGATGATGAGATGAGAGCACTTTGATTCTGCAGATTTCAAGATGTAAACCAGAAAAGCTGAGCTGTGGCTACACTTCCTGTTTTTCTATTTCTGCTATTGGAGTAGTAACCTCCAACAGAGAGAAAAGAAAGACGTTCAGAATAGTGCCATCTTAAATGACAGACAAAAAACATACCAGGAGGCTACACCCTTAAGAAGGGCCTATTATGAAATAAAGTCACAGTTAAAATGAATTGTGTTTGACCTGCTATGAGGTTGCAATGCCAGGTCAATTATCATTGCAGTAATGTTCCTTTGTGGTCAAATGAAAATGCCGTATCTCCACCAAGACAATTTATCTTGAATAGTTTACCTTTATCTGGTTGGGTTAATGATGACAGATTAATTGCACACCTTTTAGAGTGCCAGAAGGAAACACTTGCTTCGGAGAACAGAGCACAGGTTACTTGGGACATAGATCAATATTTTGTTATGCATATGCACTGGATGAAACAGACTTATAGCTGGAACATTTTGGGCTGCCCTGTAGGACAAACAGACAATAGTATTCCTAATTTTGACAGTCTTTTAATAGCAGATTTAGCTAAAATCATAGAATTGTTAAGGTTGGAAATGACCTCTAAGATCAAGTCCAGCTGTCAGCTTAGTACCACCACCACTAAGCCGTCAAGTGTCCTCAAGGGCCATAACCACATTTTTTGAATACTTTCATGGGTAATGACTCCAGCACTTCCCTGGGCAGCCTGTTCCAGTGCTTGATAATCCTTTTTGGGAAGAAATTTTTTCTAATGTAAAATCTAAACCTCCCCTGGCACAACTTGAGGCCATTTCCTCTTGTCCTGTCTCTTGTTTGACCTGGGGGACAAGGCTGATCCCCCCCTGGTGCACCCTCCTGTGAGACGGCTGTAGAGAGTGATAGGCTCTCCCCTGGGCCTCCTTTTCTCCAAGCTAAACATCCCCAGCTCCCTCAGCTGCTCCTCATCAGACTTGTGCTCCAGACCCTTCCCCAGCTCTGCTGTCCTTCTCTGGACATGCTCCAGCCCCTCAATGTCCTTCCTGTGGTGAGGGGCCCAAAACTGGACACAGGATTTGAGGTGTGGCCTCAGCAGCGCCCGGCGCGGGGGAACAATGACGTTCAGTTTAGCTGATATAATAACCACAACCACACTGCCTGCCTGACCTTTTTTGGGGCTGACAGCTTCCTGAGCCACCACAAATTGCTGCCTGGGGGATGACAGGAAGCTACACCTTGCAAGGGGAACCTCTGACCTATCTGAGCCCTGTGGGAGCTGGGCCCCGCATTCCAGTGGTGCCAGGACTTCTCCCGCAGCCTGTGCTTAGGTGAAGCATTGCTTAGGTGAAACATCAAGAGCCATCATCGAAACTGATGTTATAAAAGTTTGCTCATGCGCCTGAAAGGGGAGGGTCCCAACCCGCATGTGTCCTGTGTTGATGATTCTTTTTCTCTTCCTAAACTGTAGGATTTGCCCAATCCCATCTCCCCAGTGGCTGAACACTAGGGAGGCACTGAACACTGCCTAAGAACAAAGGAGTAGCGGGGAGCAGTGAGGGCACAGGGGAAGGGAAGGGCCAGGACTGCCGGTTTTCATGTCCCTGCAGACACAGCATCAGCCTTTGCTACCCTGTACTGTAAACAGATCTCTGAACTTCCAGGGAGAGGTCATAAAATGCATTAAATTGTCCTACAAAATGGACCTTACAGCTCCCATAATTTTCTTACACTTCAGCGTTTCCCATATGAGGGGGATAAAACAAAGTGTTTCGGCAACTGTAAGTTATTGATTTTAGTTTTTCATCCTGTCCCTTTCAGAGAAGCAAATATTTAATCATGCAATTATTCAGATGAAGCAAATGGAGAGCACAGAGATGAAGCAAACTGTTCAGAGATTTCAACAAACAGCAAAACTAAGACTCTGGCTGTCCTGCCTCTCCACTCTCCTCTCCGTGTCAGGCCATTTAGCTTTGAACTCCTGAATACATTTTGCTCATCCTTCTGGAGAATTTCACTAATTTATGAAACATTAAAATATAATTCAGGTTGACACTCATCACTGAAATCTGACTTAACAAGAGGCAATAAGCTGAAAGCAAGGAAAAAAGGGGAAAAATGCTTTCAGAAGAAAACCTACAGTACTTAATTTGAAAAGTATTCTATTTTTTGGTGGAGGACTATTCAGAGAATGTCCCCAGATACACCAGAATTCTGCAATGAGTGCCGCACGCAATAAGCTGTGACATTGTTCTAGTTTGCCATTAAGCTAACAGTGCTAGACTTCCAGTTAGGTGCCGCTTCCCCTGGGCAAACACTTTTCACAGGCTGTCTGGGGAGCCGTTCTGAACAGGTTTCATTGTAAACAGTTGCGCAAGACTTCACAAAGGTTGTTGGCAGTAAAAATACGTATTCCGTACACTGTCAGCACTTTTTTCCTGGGCTAATGTAATTACAAAGCACTGCTGAAACCAACCCAACCCGTTTACATGCTAGGAAGGGAAATTACATAACCCTACCTAGAAAAATGAAACAAACCACAAAAACCACCCAACCAACCAAAACCCCAAAAAACCAAGTGAGATTTTCACAATGATGTGTTGCCAAAAGATCCAGCAACTAAAAAGGCATCCGAGTCAACCTGAAACACAAACTGGAACTCACCCTTACAACAGGACACTGTTTAAATGCACTGGACATGGAAAGAAAATCTCCACAAAGGACACCTGCACCTGTGAGAGGAGAGGGTCAGCGAGCAACACCCACTGCTGTCTCAAGCAGCCACATCATACACTCCCTTCCAGAAACTGGTGAAGCTCTGCACTGAAAGTTGTTCCACCTCTGTTTTTACCTCCATGGGGGAAGGCTCCTTCAGACAACCAGAAACACTCCCCTGAAAAAAACCGTTTGGGTTCCCTGTGCCAAGGTCCCTGCCGTACCCAGCGAGGTGTGGCTGCAATGAGGGAAGCAATGAAGGGCAAAGGGTGGTTTCTGCCACACTCCTCAGTGCAGCAGTTAAGGGGACCTGCTCTGAGGGCACATAAACAGTACCCAGGGTACAGGAAATGGAGGAGGAAGTGGCATCCACCTCAGAATGGGCTAGGAAAATTATGTAGTACAGCCAACGAAAAATTTATGAGTAAGATCCTTTTTCACACACCCCCAAATACTTAAGCTGAATTAAAACAAAACAAAACAAAAATCTTGAAACAAATAAAGTTACGAGTATTTTTATTTGGGTCATTTTTTGTGATTTCTGCAGGTGGTCTTCCCAGTCTATCAGCTGCAAACAGGTTCTGATATTTTTTTTCATTTTTAATGAAAGATCTGTTTTTCATGACAGTAGAAGCTGATGCTTTAGAAGACTGAGCAGCACAAAGCTTCAGTGAAACTGGAGAAAATTATCACTCTGCAATGACCTCATGTAGAGTGACAAAGGTCTTCAGTGGAAGTACTGCCAGAATCTCTGTAACTGTGGGCCCCAACATGCAGATCCTCCGTGTTCTTTATTCTGTTGGAAACAACAGCAGTCAACACTGAGCTACCTTCAAGGAGCTTCGCTGCAAGAACTGCTGCAGTTACCCTGAAACACCTAAGCTCCTGTGACAAGCCAATTTTACAGCCCTGAGCTATCCATCTAGGTTTTCCCAGGAAAGGGGAGTGCCAGACACCTACGCAGGAAACATGTCAGAAAGCAGCCAGCTGAGCACAGAGTGTCTCACACTGGTCAAGAGTGAGAGGTGAAGTGCGAGACAAGGAGCGAAGGCATCTCAGCTACTGACTCCATAGAAGAGCTGACGGACCTGAAACGGCACCTTCCTGCCTGTTCTTGAGCTCTCTTCACACACATGCTTCAGGCTTTGTAAGAAAGGGTAGTTTCCACAGATTACAGAGAATCTTACCTCAGGGGCTCTGGGATTTCATCCCAGGAAAGGGCTTTGAGTAGCTTGCTAGTGACCAGGCAATGTCAGCAGTGCCAACCAGGAGAAACTTGGCTGCCTATCAGGACAGTGGCAGCTGAGTAGCAGTTCAGGAAATGTCGTAGGTACAGACACCAAAGAGACTGGTAAGTGCTAAAGCACCGTTTATAAATGCCTTGCACAAATAAAATAATCCGGAAGTTCATAATGCAGTCCGAGCCACCATCATCTACCAGTTCTGCACCATTAAAACTGACTTGAGTAGGATTAAGTATGAAAGTCCATTGCCTCTGGCATACCTGTGATTAACTTCCCATTCAATTGTACTCCCCAAAGAGTTCCTTCCAGTATCTGAAGGGGTCTACGAGGAAGATGGAGAGGGACTTTTCATCAGGAAATATAATTATAGGACAAAGAGTAATGGGTTCACGCTGAAAATCTTCAGCTCAGCTGCTAATAATGCGATTCCTCATCACTTCTGCAAATCACATCTTTTTTTTCCTTTTAAGGGAAGTGTTCTTCAATCATCACTGTGGTGAATACAAGCTCAGAAACATAGTTTGCAAGAGTACAGGCCCGTATTGTCTATTGCATTAATGTTCCAGCCAACAGACATTGCACTTTTACTGCCGTCTGCGTGGACATTGAAAATTTGAATACAAATAAATCTCCAATATATAACTAAGAAAAGACAGCACTCATATCTCTATAAAGATGAATCACATGATGGACTCCTCTTCTGGACTTCAAACAAAGCAAATCTATTTTATATTACATGGATTTTGCTTCCTTTTCACAGCAAAAATATAAAGCTTTAAGCCTGGGTTAACTCTAACCACCATTGGTAGGGGACTGCTCTTCCTTCTTTCTCCTTTCTCTGTTTCAAAATGATGCAAACATCCAATTAACCGCCGAGGGAAAATTATTCGAGGCAAATTATTTTTTTAAGCTTTAATATTACATAGAGACAAAGGTGTAAATTGCTGCCCTCTTAAAACATCTTTGCTAAAAATTGTCTCTCCAAAAAGAGGAGCACGGCAAGGTGTGAATTTTACCCTGAGTACAACTGTCGCTTGACTGAGGTGCTAAATGGGAAAGCTGTTATTTTAACTCCAAACGAGACTGGCTCTCAAAAACATTAACTCGAATTAAAGACAATTAAACCTCAGCTATCGTTGGATAATTTTTCCTTTACTCCCTATTTTCCCCAGTAATGGATTGTGTTTAGTTATCATTATAAAAAGGCTGTAAGTGCATGAAAGCTTAGTTGGAAACAGCCCAAGGTTGTTCAAGAGAAGGCAAACCCCGGCCACGGGGCGCACTCCCTGGGGAAGCGGAGGTGAGGACGGGGGTGGTGATCCCTCACTGGACCTGTCCCAGTGGGGAGGTTGGAAAGCTGCTCTCGGGACACTGCTCCGGGCTCTGCCGGCTGGGACATAACACGAGGGCTGCGCTCTAAGCTTTATGATTAAATACTCAGCGCTCTGTAACTTTGCCTTCCCCAATCCTTTGCTGCGACCATCCCAAGTTGATGAGAACTTAATATAGACCATCTCTTGACTCTGGCAGCTATTTTCAGCATATCAGCCTGACTTGCCCCAGGCTGGTTTAACTAATGCTGATAAGGACAGTTAGTGCCAAAAAGCTTAGTAGGACAAGTGCCCGTTCCTCGCATCGGGCAGGGATGCCAGTATAAGCAATGACAAAGTTTATTTTGGAAAAAATGTTTGCACAAGTTAGATCCTCCCGTTCACACAGCTCTAGACGTGGTGCCAACTTAAACTGTTGATCCCAGTTGACTCTCAGTCCTTCCCTTTCCCCGCCTGCCACCCAGCCACTCCCTTTTTTTAATGCTAGCTGGCATGCAGGCAAATAAGCAGGAAAACACTTCGGGGAGCTCAGCTAGCTGAAAACAAAAGGTCTCAATCTTCGGGCAGCCTGGCTTCCCAAACTATATTATCCAGTGGTGTCCTGAGCTCCAGTGCCAGCACAAGTACACACGTGGGAGTTTGGAGCTTGGGGGGAGAGCAGGACTGTGGCACCTCCAATTTAAATGACCAACCTCCAGGTGGGTTCACACTGAACACCAACAGCCTGCAACAGAAATGGTCCTGTCCTCCTACCTCAATTCCCTGGTCCTGGCTAAACATTCCTTCATGCCGACTCTGGCCTGGATTACAGAGTAAAGCGATGGAATTTGCTGATCCATCCTCTTTCCAGAAGAAAATGTGTCCCAGAAATAAATGCAATGACTCCCTCCTATAAGTCGAAATCCAGGCTCAAAGTCCCTAGGGTACCTTTTTCTCCTTCTCCTTATTTTTCTTCCCTATTTTTTTGTGCTCTTGCCCTTCTTGAGAGATGTTGTTATCCATGTTAGCAACTATACAGTCCTTTGGGGAATTTTGTCTCGGGTATTGTAGGGGTTGATGACAGCAGCTCCTCCTGTACAGAACAGAAACTGAAACAGAAAATAAGCCTGTTTTCCTTGTATGGCATGGACATGTCCTGTATGACCTGTGTCACACAAGCATGGATGATTCCATTTCACTGCTTCTGTACATCAAGCCTGTGAGTAATTTCACTGGGTACTCTTTCATCCATTCCCTCAAGAAACTAAACTCATAGTAATTTCACTTCATGGAAGGTCAGGCAGATAAGGAATTATATACAATTTAGAGAAGATTGTCTTGATTTCACATTTTATTTCAAGCTATCTAAAAGTTCAGGCTGAGACTGATGTAAGGGGGGAGTACTGAAGATTTTTTTAACGTTAAACACACGAGATGGATTTTTTATATTTAACATAAACCATGAGATTCTTGAGCATGGGACAGCATTCTCCATAAAAGAGATGAGAAATAAATTTCCATTTGCAAGTTGTGTGTGGGTCTGGACTGCAGACCTCTTCTCTGGGCTGCAGACCTCTGCTCTGGTGGATACATTTTCCTTTTTGACTGGATTCTGCCTTCCTCCTGAAGCCTTTTTTGGGCTTGATCCAAAATGTTTGCACTAGTAGAAATCCCTTCAAAAAGTTTTGAACCTGACCTTTTCTTTTGTGAGTGGTCATTTTCACAGTTATCTCTTTCTCCCATTGTGTTCAGTGTTCCAGGAAGTATAGGTCACTAAAAATCTACAGAATGTCACATCCTCTAATAAACCTGCTAGTTTTATGACTTTTTAGCTGGACCAATGTTTGTAGTGAGGAAGCAGGGATTTTTTTTTTTTTTTTTAATAATTATGAAACCCTGTACTGTTCATTTGCTGGAGTGTGAACAATTTTCGGGAGTGTGAACATGACTGCATCAGTGTTGCCTTTGATTTAAATGAGACCAGGAATAAGTCTGTCTAGGCTAGTCAAAATGTGGAGCTCATGCTTCTAGATGCAGTACAGTATTAATTTTAATTACTAGCTAGGATTTATTTCACAGGAGGGTGAGCACCTCCATTCTAATGAGGAACTATTTTCTCTTTCTGTAATGACTGTGATTGCCTCATTATACTTTCCATGGTATGTAATTTCTGTGTTGTCACAAGTGGATGTACAGCAAAAAAACCTCACTCATCCAGTCAGCCTGGGATACTCGACTCGGATTACCCTTTAAAGTCTGCAGCACATATAAAAAACCAGAAGAGAGCAAAATCTTAATACCCCTACTTGGAGGTTCTGGTTCCTTTAGCTTCAGATTACATGAATATTTTCTTTCCCTCACAGGAAGAAAAGACAGTTCTCTTCTGTCATTAAATAAAATGCTTGAAATCTCCCAAATTGAAATTCTGTGCTTTACCTAGAGTATCCAGCATCTTATTGGGTAGATTTGTTTTTAAAAGGAGATCTAACAGACACTGCGAGTTGTCATGTCCTTACAAGATGTAAGCACTACTTATCTGAACCTTCATAGAAAATGACAATGCATTTGCCCTACTTATCAAAAAAACTAATTCTGAGCTGGCAGGTAAAAGCTGCTGCTTTACTCAGAGTAACCAACCATTTTGAAAGACATCAGTGCATGTTCACATATTCATAATTCCAGCAGAAATGGAGACACTGCCGATTTCAGCTCTAGGAACCCTTTATTGAAGGAAAGGTGTAGCACCTCCTTTTTAGCTAAGTGTGCCCAAAACAAACTCTGATACCCACTTAATCCAATGCTTTCAACAGGGGCAGAAAAATTTGGTTTTTAAACTCTCGCCTCATACATACAGAACATAATCATGTATTTGAACTTTATTTATTATGGACATCACAGAAAAATAACAAATGGTAACACTTTCAAAATTTGTTTGGAATGCGAATCTGGATTGCACAGCTTTTGTGTAAATATTTGGTTATGGGGGCATTTTTCCAATAGAGACAAAGCTGTGGACATAACAAAGGACATGGTACCAATGCTACTTAACCCTTTACAAGTCTCAGCAGCACATTTATGTCAAACAGCTTTGCTATTGCATTATGCTGTAATACACATATGGCAATAAATTCATGGAATGCGCTCAGTTATGGAGAATAAACCTCATCAAGTGCACTTTGATAAATGTAACTGATTGTTTTGCCGTAAGTGGAATATAAGCCGGGTTTTTCCGGAACTGGCGGGGGCTGCTATTTTGGACACCACGCTACAGAACCAAAGTCTGATTTGCGCCCTTTTGCATACGCTCTCGTCTTCCTTTTGTCTCCCGAGCCAGTTTTCTGCAATTCCAGATCTTTCACTGGCAAGACGTGTGCGCTGCACAAGGAGCGCACAAGGCACTACATTCGCGTTGCTATGGGGACCACGACAAGTCTGCTCGGCGCTCGCAGTAATCGCAAGGGACAAGCGCTCCCGACGGGAGGGGAGCGCTGCCCGCGGCACCCCGGGCATCCCTCCGGCTACGGCGGGCAGCCTCCAGGCGCTCGCACGGCGCGTTTCGGGCGC
>VZTA01016263.1:89276-172163 GCA_013398855.1 Mohoua ochrocephala | reverse complement strand
CTGGCGCGGCCGGGGCCGCTGTGCCGCGGTGCCCGCCCGGTGTCTCCCGGCCGGAGCGGCTCCCGCAGCGCCACGCGGGAAAACCGACGTGGGAAGAGCAAAACGAAAAGAAAAGAAAAAAAAAAATTCAAAGCCCAGCCCTGCGTGTGTAGCACCTTCCAGCATCCAGGCTGGCTCTGCTTTTGAGGGGGTGGAAGGGGCCGGGTGGCTCCCGGAGAGCCCTCGGAACCCAGTTGTCCAGACCCGATGGCCACGACTGAGCCCTGCGGAGGAAACGTGAGAGGATTTGAGGGTGGGAGGAAAGGAGTTGAATTGGATGGACCTAAGCGCATTTGTTTTTTGTGATGAAAGAAAACAAAGGAGTAGATATCCTCAAACAAAAAAAGCAATCAACCATACCCAAAACCCACACATACCAAATCAAACGTGCCTGGGCTACTAAAACGTAGGCAGATGTTTTTCATCTCAAATACTAGATGGTATTAGGTTCCTGTAATGAGCTTGGCTTCCATATCAATGTTTCCTAAACATATCTCTAAAATAAAAGTAAGTTTTCGCTAAAGTTGACCCAAACTTCTGTGAAACTACAAAAGGTGACAAAACACCTCTGGAGGTTCATGTTCACAGTGAAATGTGTATCAGTGGTGTCAGGAGGTCAGGTTTTATTTCCTATTGAAATGTTAATGCCTGTGTTGATGTCACTGCTGTTTTGGGAAATTACTCATGGGATCAAAATTCTGTGTGGTGAACTCTGATCTCCTGAATGAACAGGAGTAGGTAGTTCTGCATTAAATGTGTTTCTCGAAGCAGAGTTGTTAGAAACAGGGGAGATGCTGTGTCAGATCTATGAGTTACTAGTATTCAGTTGGCAAGGTTAGGCATCAAGATTTATATTGAAACACTTCGTGTAACGAAAACCGCAAAGAGAATTTGTGGGTAGAATTACACGTACTGCATTTGAACTGGATCACTGCTAGGTTATCAAAGGCTATGATTCTAAAAAATTAGGAATAATGAATATATGAGGAAATATGAAGCCAGGACAGAATTTTACACTTTAGTTCTGCTGAAGGATACAGGTGTCTTCAGACCTCAGTGTGAAATTGGATGACTTTGTAAATAAAGAAATATTCCTAATAAAAACACGCATACCTCTTCTGTACAGTTATTTGAATGACTGTACCCTACGACACATATATTTCACAGTCCTCTGAAGGAAATAATTGAATAATCTGTGTATCATAGGAGTTGATATGTCCTCTGAGCTAGCTTGTGTCTTTTCCCATCAGATTGAGTTAATGTTTCTGTGTCCGTGCTGCAGATAGACATTATTTCCTTCACTGAAGGAACAGATGTCAGTAAGTTGCTGTTCTCCATATGGACCAGACTCAGAGGAAGCTATTTTTTGTGCAGTTGAATGAAAGCTGTTGTCAGTGAAGGATTGCCTAGGTGCTGAAGTTACTCGAGTTTGTGGTGGTTGTGGTTTAACCCTAGCACGAAACTCAAGAACCACCCACATGGTCACTTGTTCCCCTTGTGTTGAGATGAGGGAGAGAATTGGAAGGGTAAGAGTGATAAAACTTGTGGGTGGAGATGAAGACAGTTTAATGGGGAAAGCAAAATCCACGCGTGCAAGCAAAGCAAAACAAGGACTTCATTCACCACTTCCCATGGGCAGGGAGAAGCTCAGCCATCCCCAGGAAAGCTGGGCTCTGTCACACGTAAAGGTGACTGGGAAAGAGAAGCGCTGTCACTTTGAGTGTCCCCACTTCCTTTTTCACCCAGCTGTGCACGGTGATCATGACATCATGTGCTGTGGCACCATCTCCCTGTGTGCAGTGTTGGGGAAATAATCTCGTTCCATTTGGTGCAAATTCAGATTTGTGTAGGGTTTTAGGTGACTAAGAATAAATACAGGTGCTGAACTTGTGATCCCCGTTTAACAGATACCATAATAATTCACCGCTTTTAAACTTCTGAAAATGTGTAACTCCAGAATACAAATTTTCAATAATTGAAATGTCAGCCCAGCCAGATTATACCTGTACAAAGATAGATGCTAAAAAAAGATGCTGCATGCATAGTGACCCATTTAACCCTCGGAAGAAGGTTTTACAAAACAGGAATGCTGTGCGTATAAATGCCCCAACGGAGGACGAGTTTGAGTGGAGTGTTAAGGTAAATAATTGGCAGGAATCTTCTTTAGTCTGTAGTGGTATATTTTATTGCTGCTCTTGTAGTGGGTTTTATGGGCATTTTGGTTTTTGGTTTGCAATGGTAATAGTAGGTAATTTTGTGCCCTGTCGAAATTCTGCAATGTGTGGTGCTTTATTAATAGAATTGTAAGCTTTTAAATAAAATCAAAGTTCTGGTAAGCTTTAGGAAAATCTGTGGTTATTGCCCTGTTGTTAAACTTGCAAAAGCAATGCCAATATCGTGCATGCAGGGGTAGAACCTAACGCAGGCATGGTAAGTCAGCATTTGGTAGCTAATGCACTTTGTCAAATAAGTATAATAAGGAACCTAAGCCTGTTCATGTTTTTATGCATGAAATAGGATCTTGCAGAAGCTTAAATTAGAAGTGTTACTACCACAGGAGTTTAATGATGACTCCTATCCCAGTCTTTTAATTGCAAAACCTGGTGCACTTCATCTCTTAGGCAGTTATGGTAACAAGATGCAGGGTTCGAGTTCTTCTAAAGTGTCCACTGACATGAAAAGTTACCTGAAGTTCGGGACTCGTTTCCTGGATCTTGGAGTTTTAAGAAGTGTGAAAATCTTTAACCAGAGATTACTTAATCAACTATTAGTCAGCTGCTGTGACATCGACCATGACATTTGAATTAGTGCTTTTGCCTTGGCTAATCTGTGTTTCCCAGAAGGTATTTTATGTGTTGAGAATGCTGCTGCAGAGATTATTATAGCTCGTCGCTTTGGTCTCCTCTGACTGCCCCCCTGTGTTGCGTCAAACTTCAGCTGCCTCTCTGTCTTCGCTTCCAGTTCTGGCCTCTTCCACAACCAAGCCCACTTAACAGAGAGATGAAACTACTCCTCCTGAGTGTCTGGTTTAGCTTCAGTTGCTGCTTTACAAAATACACACATGCTCATATTTTTATACGAGCACGTGTGTGCTTTGCTACTCATACCATTCACACTTCAAGGCAGTAATCTTGAACATCTTTAGATCTGCTTCAGTATTGGAGCATATTAAAACTCCTTTGCCCCAGCACCTACAGAGATTTGTACAGACCAGGAAGCTTGTTTTTGGGGCCAGTATTGTTTCGACATACTTCCACACTCATTTAATCAACTGTTACTTGCGTGCTTTCACAAGCTTGTAATGAAAGGGATTCTTTTTGCTCTTGTTGCAACTTCTGGTTGATTTCATGAAACTTTTAGATACTGTGTGAAACATTTTAAATTAGGAGAAATTTTAGCAACTGTGTGGCTCACCAGCATGGAAGAATGTAGGTGTCACCACTCCTCTATTACATCGACTTAGTTACACTTTCTTTTTTGCCCTGTTTCTTTTTTCCCTCTCCTTTCCTTTTTAGGGAATTCCTCTTTTTACTCCTTTGCGCCTTTCCAGGGATGACTCAGAGAAAAGTCACTTCAGCCAGTTGCCATGGGAGTAAGTGGCAGGGAAGTCATAGTTCAACCTGTTTCAGAAGCATCTGCAATATAAGCAGCCCCTGCATCCTTGCTGGTCCTTTCCTTTCCTGCAGTTGTAAATGGGTCTCAGTTGCTGAAAACTTTTAATTGTTTTAACTGGTTAGATCATACAATTTCAAACAAGAAAGTGTTTTGCCACTGATTTGTCCTGGTACAGGGCAGGAATGAGTGACGGGAAGGATGGCAGAAGAGCATTGGGAGGAAAACCTGTTCTGTTTGATTGGTATTTTCCCAAAGCAGGGAAATATCTGTAAAATCTTGGCCTGGAGAGAGCTTAGTGGAGGAGTAAGACTACATGGCTAAATCAGGCAATCAGTCAAATGTCTTGATGTCACCTCAAAGATTATTTTTGCATCCCATTGGAAGTTGTACCTGGCATTCATCTGGCTCCATGGTGAGCCAGTTCAGGGAGTTTAAAACTTATAAAAGGAGTAAATTTTTATGAGGTCAGTTTTCTACCTGTTCCATTTCCTGATCTGACTCAATGAGATCAAGCCTGAATTATAACAAGGGAGTGTCAGCTGGATCCTCAAACGCACATGGTGGAGTATATTATTGCTATTGTTTATTTTTTAATTTATTTAAATGTCACCTACTTACTGGATCACGTGTCCAAAACGTGATAAAGAGGCAAGATTTGGAGTTTTGCTTACACTGGAGCCATTCACTGGTGCTCTGATGTCCTTTAGCTGCTGTCAAGAAGTATCTGGGGTACTTGATGGTTGCAAGTTCTGCAGTTGCACTGGCTGCTACATTTTTTAAACAGATATGTTTTTCATGCCCTACAGCTAAAGCCTCTGTGCTTCGAATGCTGAAAAATGATTAATCAACAAGAACTGTTTGGTGTGTTGGAGGGGAGGATGAGGATTTGATACATTCTCAACTGTTTGAACTTGTGCAGAATTAGTTTGCATAAGGAATTGAAATGTCCTGTATTCACTTATCCTGCACCTTCAGTTCTTTGTTTTAGATGTATTAACAGGATAAGCTACAAGGAGCATTTAATCTCTGTTGTTTTAAGGCATGTAAAAATAACCTGTATGTGTGTATATATGCAAATATATTTTAAAGTCTCCCCAAATTTTTAAAGGATTAGTTAACTTCGTGGCTGATTAGGGTGGATATTCTGATTCTTTGAGCTTATTCCTTTCTGTCTGTCTCTTACATGGTGGTAGTGGGGCAGGAAGGGAAACAAGAGCAGAGAAGACATTTTTCTCTGTCATTGTGATGCTTCACCTTTATATTTAAAATAACCCCCAAAAACAGCAATAAGAAAAGAGCCCAAAATCAACTCTGTGCTACTGAATCAAATAGTTGTCAATCTTAATGCAAAACTTGCATGTACTGGGAAAAAAAGCACTGCTTGTTCAGTAGCTTGGAAGAGCCAAAGCCTCTTTACTCAAGTGAAAATAATATGGCTGCTCAGTTAAGTGTCGGATTGTGGTGAACTCCCTGATGCATTGACTGACAGATGTGCCCAACGCACTCACACTGCCAGTGAGCCGCTTCATTCAGCTCCCTTTTAAATGCCATCAAATTGGCAGGAAAAAGATCGAATCATGTGGCTTGATTGCTTAGTGACTGTGTAAGCCTCCAATATCCGTCCGTAATGGGAAAGTGACTTGCAGAGCTAAAGGCAAAACAACCTGTGCAGTTGGTGCAGGCTTGGTAGAGGAGGGGCAGGATTGTGTGTGAGTATGTCGTGACAGGATTTCGGCTCTGACCTTTTTCTTTTTTTTGTGCTCACTGAAAAAAGTCTTTGTAATGGTCAGCCTTCATTTAATTTTACACTTCTCAGTGCTGTTTCTAGATGGTTCTCAAAGGCTCTGAAGTGCAGTGCGAAGGTGCAGTTTCACGTTACACCTGCCCCCATTACAGGTCTGATGAGGTTACGTCCAGTGTGCAGCATCCTGTCTGCTGTGGTTGTTGTACAGGTCTGATGTGGTTACGTCCAGTGTGCAGCATCCTGTCTGCTGTGCTCGCTGCCCCTTCCAGTGGTGGCATTGGATTCCTTCTCCCCTCCCTTGTGTCAGAGCAGCCTCGTGCAGCTGCTGCCAAAGCCCATCCAGCTGATACCGCAGAAAACTTGGAGCTCATCGTGGTCTTCTGTAGATACTGGGCTAAACACTACTCCTCTGCTTAAAACTAATCTTAATCCCGGTTTGTTATGCTATCCCCTCCCCCTTTCAGTTGCCTCCCGAAAGCTTATCCTTCCCTTCAGTAAGGAGATCTGAATGCCCCCTCTCTCCCCTTGATAAGCACGTCCCTCTCAGGAAGGTCATCAGCCAGCAGTTGCTAGGATACGGTCTGGTGGCTTTGGGTTTAGCAACCCAAAAGCTTCAAGAATGTGCTGAACAAGTAAGGAGCACAAGGACAGTTGTAAAAGGGAAGGGATGTTAGAGGGAATCTGAAGGCAAAGGGTGTGTTGAGGAAAAAGCCAAGTTGTGGGTAAATAAAAAAAAATAAAAGATAATTAAAGTTTTAGCCTGTGATTTTTATATTTTTGTAGTTGCATAACTCTTTCAGCTGATCCCAGTGAACCGTGGTTGGGAGTGAAATCAAGCTCATGCTATGTACTTACAGAGTTGGGGTTATTAGCAGTTTTGTTTATATGAGCCTTAAAATTAAGAATTTTTTTGTTAGATTGGGAGGGTGTATAACTTGTAGCTTAATTGTGCAGTACCTTTTAAACTGGGGCAGGGGTATGCAACACTACATGAATTGGAGCTATTTATTAATTTAATGCTGTCTGAAGACATCCAGACTGAAAGAATTTTTTTTTTTAATGTCTTTGAAGAAATGCGTATAGTCAGTTTCCTGTCTAGTTTTTTTTTTTTTTTAAACTCTTATGGTTTGACAGAGGACTTGTGGATTCAAATAAATGTGCCTCAGAAAAGTGGTGCTTCTCCCCCACCCTGCTCAGAGGAAGGAAAGTTCGAAAATACAAGCCTGCTGTTTTCAGGCCCAGGAGCAGAGTTGACTATCCAGGTGGTAGAACTTTCCCAGGCTTATTCTTATATATAGGGATTTTTTTGAGTGTGTTTCATTTTGGGGTTTTTTTTTGTTTTGTTTGGGGTTTTTTTATTGTTTTTGCTTTTTGTTGGTTTTTTTTTAATAAGTGCCCTGCTGTTTCATCAGCCTTCTCATTGTAGCTTATGGCAAAACCTTACTTCATGCACATAAGTCTTTTATCTGCCCCATCTGTGGAAAAAGTGTTCTGAAAACTTACCCAGACCAGAGTTCTGGGAGTTCTCTCACTCAGCCTCTTTGAGCTATTGGTGAGGTGGCTGAGATGAAACGTGCAAGAGAGGGTTTTAAAATCTTGCCTCTACTAACATTAAGGTATAAAACTCTAGCTCTTTTCTACAAAAATTGCTGTGTGGATTTAGTTTCCTGAACTGTTTTTCTGTTTAGTCTGGGACTAAATGAACTAGGAAGGAGGAGACACTGTGTGGAGCCAAGTCTCTCCTAGGTGAGTGCTTTTATTCCTGGGCTGTCTTTACTTTCTCTGGCTCCATAAAATCTATCTTTTTTTGCACAGTAAGAGAGTTTCACTAAGATCTGTGACTAGTTTAGAGAGCACCGACCTGGGAGATCTGAAATGCAGGTGTGAGCATCTTTTGTCTTAATTTTACTCAGTCTTTGAGGATTAATCAGTGTTCTGCCTAGTGGACTCAGGCTACTCTCAGTAGAGAGGCAAGGTTTTATCTTCTCTCTAACCTTTTTGCATTGGGCCTTTTTGAGGTTTAAGTAGAAGAGTACTTGGTATGTAAATGTCACTAGCCCTGGAAATGTTAGGTTTAAGTAGGCTTGTTGCTTTTGCCGAAATGTTTTGTTGGGATGTTTTTGCCACTTACAGTGAACTGTGCTTATCTCTGAAATTTGTATCACTGCATTGTATGATAACACTTAGGGTGTGAAGCATGGAAAAAATGTGGCCTGTGGAGCACGTTAAACAGTAGCTGTTTAACACTCGATATTAGCAGCACAGTGCTTCCTTTGTTAGGAAAAGCTACGTGATTTGCCTTTATCAGCATGGGATTATCCTAAAAATCTGAATTCTTTGCGGAGTTCTAAAATTAGAATGCACTAAAACCAAACTTTTTTAGATGCATGGATTCAGATGCACTAACGCTGCGTGACTTTTTCTTCTCTTGTTTTATTTACTGCTGCATTATTCCCTAGCCTTCGTTAGTTCCTTACCAATTGCTTGGTTGTTCCTGTCCTTCATCTCTTACTTGTTTTACCTCTGTTGAGGTTACTGTGAAGCCTGAGTATTCTTTGGTACTTAGATACCTGGTTAAATTAATAGGATGTGTATTGAGCTAATATGTGTTTTGAAATCTGTCATGAAGCATTTTTGAGTTCATTCTCACATCAAAAATCCCCAAGTCTGTTGAATTCACTTTCTGAAAGGAAGACAATTAATTTTTTAATCCTTCTATTAAACTTCCTTTTTATTGACATTGTTCCTTTAATGTTTATTAAGTTAAAGGAGACTGTTTAGGGACGGTTCTTTGTGTTGCAGAGTCTATGACGCGTGAAGAGTTAGATTCAGCAAAGCTTTGTAGTGTTTTTGGGCCCAAGCTTCTGAAAGCTGTAACTGCACTGGGTCCTTTTGCTCTTGGAGGTAAGATGTAGAAACTGAGAACCCAAATCTGAAGCTGGGCCTTCTTTTTTTAAAGGCCTTTTTTTTTAACCTTTTGGGGAGGGGTCTCACTGATAAATTTAGGATGTGATTTGCTTTTTCACTTGTGATAAACTGTGGCAAAACAGCTTAACTGCAGCTTTGTGGCCATCTCAGCTGTGCTGATGTGACTCATCTCCTGGGTGCTGCAAAAACCGCTAAAATAAGTAATGCCAAATAGTTGTTTCCCTTTATTCTTTTGTGAAGGCAGCTTTTAATCCAGTTACTTGATCAGCAGGACCCCGCCTTGCAGACGCTCCCTTTGGCTGCTGAGGACGCTGATGATGTTTGGTACTGTGAGGAAGCAGGAGGTGATTGTGGGATGGTGGCTGCTTGTGGGGGTTTCAGCCATGGAGACTTGTGTTTGATTGTGCCAGTAAACACCGGGAAGTCTCCTCAGCCAGGCACTCCTCGGTGTGTACCTTCCTCCCTGCATACTCCCTGCTTGCTAAGGGTGTTAACTTGACTCACTCACTCCTACAGGGCCTTAGGGCAGAAGTGCAGGTTTGAAATGAGATGTTGTAGAACTTCTGTCCCAGTGAAGGTGGGAAAGGGGAGAGTTGGGCAACTTTGCTCTGTAAAATCATTACAGCTAGCTGAAAAAAGCAGGGGATGAACTGTGGAGAAGAGTCATATTCAGAAGTAAAATGGGGATGGTGGGGAGGTAGTTTTTGAGACTGAAATCTGCCTGGTGAAAAGATTTGATCACAGGTACGGCTCTAATCTGCATTTGAAAGAAAAGTCTAAGCTGAAGTGTCTCTTCAGTGAATTTTATAGCTTGTGGCTCTCAAAGCACTGATGTGCATTTCTGGTCGTGATCATTACTTGCTACTTAAGGCCTCATTCCATGGAAAAAAGCATTTATATATTTAGAGACTCTCCTTGTTTGCAGTCAGGCATTGGCAAACAAGATTGGTTTTGGAAGCCTGGTAGTAAAGTACTCTGAAGATGCAGTTGCAGGTGGATCACACTAAGTACAGCAGCATCTCTGAACTCAGCTCTTGCTCGACGTAGAAACTGTCCTGGTCCCCATCTAGGGAGGGACTGTGTCTGCTGGGTTACATAACCCTTCTGTGACAGAGCCCTGTCTGATGCCAGAAACATTAATGCCAAATTTAGATGCACACTTACATTTGTGTAAGCCAGCAGTGCAGAATTTCAATGTGTCCCGATTAAATAAGGAAGTACTAAATGCATAAGTAATTCATCTAATAAATTGCTTTCTGTTATTTATTAATATATATATCACAGCTCTGCTTATGTCTGTGTTGGAATGAAGAAAGCTTTGCTACATTTTAATTTTTTCGTCTGCTTTCTGTTTTGAAGATTCTTTTATACTAGAAAACAGCTTCCATCAGATTCCATACAATATTTCATTTTCCCTAGATTATTCTTAATAATAGCTTAGTTTGCTAAACTATGTTCTACTTGAATGATACTAAAGGTAAGTTCAGCTATTCAGAAGGAAAGGGTTTTTCTAAAGATCGTCTACTGGTTTCCCCCCCTTCAGAAATCATATGAAAAACTCGTTCAATCATACAGATATAGTTTGCAATGCTCTTTAGGGTCAGTTTCCCAGAAAAAGAGTATTTTATTCCACATTAAGAAACTTATATCTGAATGTTCAGAATCCAGACCGTGTGTTGACCTCTTACTTCTCCTATTACAAACTTTTTTAAGGAATAATACTTACTGTTCTTCTTCAAGGGAAGGGTGCTTGTCTCTTCTCAACCCGTCACAAATGTTCATTCTTTGGTTTGCCACAGGCGAAAATGGCACATGTTCTCCTTGCAAAACACTTTGAAAACAATATACAGTCATTTGGATCAAGTGCACTTCAAAGTTGGCTTTCAGGGGTTTTCTTGAGAGTCTGTTGTGTGTTTCTGGGTCTACACTTTGCAGTGATTTGTTTGCTGCAGTTAGAAATTAGATATTTTAATGCTAAGCATATTTGAATAAGTGGGATAAATGAGTTGAGTCAATTATCCGTGTCTAAACCAGAAAAGGTGTCTGGAAAGGGCCTGAAATTTTATCCATAAAACCATGCCAATCAAAACAAACACAAATCTTCCTTCAGCTTGGTTAAATGTCTGCCTGTCATGTACTAGCAGTTAGATACCCCAGTGGATCCACTCACGTTTTGAGGACCATACTAGGGGAATGAAATAAATAGAATCTCCCTGATTTGTGTGGAAGCTGAAGGGGTAAAACTTGGGAAAAAATGGGGAAAATGTAATCTTGTCACTGTGTGTGTTGGTTTCATGTGGCTCTTTAGTGCAGTTGCAGAATTGTTTGTGTTGGACGTGACTGAGGTCACGTCCAACCTTCTGCTCCGAACACCATCCACACTGAGTACTTTGCTCTTCTCTGTATAGCTATCACCTGTCCTATTTCTGAGTCTTTTCTGCTCATGTAATAGTAGAAGGAATGGCATTGAAGTCCCATGCTGCTTTCAGCTTTGGTTGTGTTTTGACTTCCCTGGCAGGGGTGTTGCATGCCTGGGCAATATTTGTGTATTCTTCCCTTGGTAGGCTGTTCTTGCTTCTTCCTCTTTAGGCCGAGCTGCTGATCGATCTGTTTATTTTGCTGGGCATTGGGATGTACTCCTTGTGTGGTTAGTGATTGTCCTTAAATACCCCCCAGTATTCTTGAGATTTTTTGCTTTTTAGAACTGGATCCCACAGAATTCCAGCTACTGGGTAAGTCAGTCTGCCCCTATGAAATGCAGGGTCTGTGCTGGATTTGCCTTCCTCCTCTCAGGATTTTATACTTCACTATTTCATGGTCACTGCAGTCAAGGCTGCTGTTGATCCCACCCCCAGCAAGTTCTTAGGGTTCTTTTTTCCTTGAAAGCAATTGCAAGAAAGTATCAAATGGGGATTGACTCATTTAGTGCTGGTTTTCCCTGAAATCTTTCAGAAACCTCTTAGGTTTTGTGTCCTGGTGTGTTGCCCTTTTAGTAGATGTCACAGAGGTGAAATGTCCCGCAATAACCAGTCTCTGTCATTTTTAGAAACTTTCTGGAACTGCTGAAACAGTCTTCATTAGCTTTCTTACCCCAAGCAGGTGATTTGTAACAAACTTTGACTGTGATGTTGTCCATACGGTCCTTTCCTTTAATCCTGACCCACGAGCTCTTAGCCAGCCTGTTGTCTGTCCTGTAGAACAGCTTTTTGTGTTGCAGCTGCTCCTCCAGGTAGAGGGCAGCTCACCTGCTGCTCTTCCCTTCCTGGCTTTCTTGTGTCCGTCCATGACAAAGCACCAGCCGTGCAAGCTATCCCACGTGTCTCTCTCTGGCATCAGTTCTGTGTGCAGGTGCTGCAGGTGGTTTCCCTTTTATTCTGCTTTATCCTCACCAGGGTCTCTCTTCCTCCCATCAGCCTGGCCCAGGTACTTCCCATGGCTCAGTGTCCATTCTCTCCCCTGACTGCAGAGTTCAGATACCATTCCCTGGCTGATCTCTCATTTACAGTGCTGGTCACCAGCTCTGATGAGGTTGTTCACAACCTGCTTCCTCGAGTGGATCCCATCTCTAGCTTGGCAGCCCTTGTTTTTCAGGGGTACTTGTGACCATAAAAATTAAAGTGCTCCTTGCAGTGCCAATCCTATTGTGAGTTCTTAACTTGGAGGATGTGTCTCTACAAGCCTTTTCCCCCTCACAGGAAAAGAGCGAGGGGAGTAAATGTCACCTGGGATCGCACGTCCTCCTTTGCCCCTGGAGTTTTCTATGCATGCTTGATTTGCTCCAGGTCCCCTTTGGTAACAGCATGTAATAATTAAGTGGGAAAAGAACAAAAAGGAAAAGAAAAAGGCAGTAGTGGTGATGATAATAAGGGTCGGAGGACCCTTGACAATCTCTGACGTGTCAAATGTGGCCAAGCCTCCTTCTCCAGCATATCTGGCAGCAGATGTGTCTTCTCTGCAGAAGGGAATCTCCAATTAGTGTTACCTGCCCCTCCCTTGTGTTGCTAATGCTCAGTCCAAGCCCAGCTAGCTCTGACAAGTACCTTAATTGAGGTGCTTGCTGCTTCTGCAGGCTGAGGTTGACCCAAAAGAAAGAGAAAGTGGAAAAAAGCTTTGTGTTTGCAGCCTTGGTGTAAGAAAAAGACTGTGGAATGCTGGTATAATAAAAGAGGTGTTGGGAGATGTGCAGTAAGAAAGGAATTGAGATTTATGCAAAAGCTCTGATAATTAGAAGGCTCAGACTAATGTTTGAGTACCTCTCTCAGCAGCTGGTGTGTGCTGGAAGCTTCATGTGCAGGAATGATTGTTGAGTGTTATCCTGAGGATTGTGTGCTTTAGCTTTCATTGACATGTTTGCATGCAGTCAATGTGCATGAAAATACTACTTGGACTTCGAAAATATCGAAAACTGAAACTTTGAAAAGATTTTTGTGACAATCTTCTATTTTGGGCAAGACTCTTCAGGCCGTTGGATTCTGCCTTTATTTGGCACATGGTTACTATGTCGATTTGCATGTTTGGATCAGAGAAATGAGTGCTGTAGTAGAAACGGAAACATTTGCTATTTCTGGCTTTTAAAGCACTTGGGCTAAGCTGACAGGCAGTGATAGGCAGGACTACTGAAGTCGAGTTTCCTAGGAGTGTGTCTCTGAAACGTAGTACTTTCAGCTTTTAACATAATTTTTCTTCCCTGTTGCCAGTGTCCCTTTCTCAGTGTTCTGCCATGAAACTGTGTAATGTCTACTTTGAAATTATACTCACATGAGTTGTCTGGCAATGAAGAGGCAAGAGATAGTTGAAGAACCTAATGCTTCTTAGCTCTGTCAGTACAAATGAGTACTTGGGGGACTTCTGGTTGTACTGGACTGTTATTTCTGCTTTTATATTTGTTTGAAATTGTCAAAGAGATGAACAAGTAACAGCTGAAGAGGGAGAGAAATAAAACATTGATCGTACAATGTTTAGAAAAGTAGTCAAAAAAATCAACATATGGATACTGAACTGTCCAATTTGTTTTGGCCATGTTGTGTTTCAGCAGGTATCAACTGAAAATCAGAGGGGTTTATACTTTTTAGTAGTACGGATGTGTCATGTCATCCCCAGAGTATGAATTCTATTACTATCTGCTGTGAAAAGGCAGGGTGTTGCTCTTACATGAATTATTGTCCAGTTTGTGAAATTCTCAGCAGATCCTCTCATGGGGAGGGGGAAGCAAATGTGCTGTGGTCCTTTGTTGTGGAACTTCAGATGGCAATGTGAGTGTGACTGGAGATGCTGCCAACAGAGCAGCAGCTCTGCTTCAGTGATTTACTTCAGGATGAAAGCTTTTAATTTCCCAGGTTACAGATTTGAGGCTTTTAAGGAAGTGAGTAACATCATAATGAATTTCATTATCAGTCACTTAAACTCTACTTGCGTTCACATCCCTTTTCTTTAATACAGTAACGTTGCAGATGCAGAAATGCAATTTGGAGATGAACTTGAGAATATTGTATTACAGTTCCCTAATGAGGCCGTGGGGAAAAGGGAAACAAGAGTATGGAAGCTGCTGAAAAAACAGTTCAGGAATTTACATTAATAATGTAAATGCTACTGTCTATTATGGAAACAGGAATGTACTCTAAATCTACCCATAGACAGAGGTGATGGGCAGTAGTAGTGCTGTCTTTGTTTATGTAGAGCTGATCAAATTTAATCTATTCACTGGTCAAACAGCATTTTAAAGAGGTTTAGAATGGCTAGTTTTACACTTGGAAATCTGAAAAGATCCTTTAGGAGGGGATAGGATTTGTGACAAGTCAACCAGTATTCATGGAGACCACTATTATTTAGGGAACAGTATTAATTCAACCAGTAGCAGAGAATTAACTGTTCAGATCTGTTTACTGTGTTCAAAAAAGAGGTGGTACAAACCTATGAGAGTTGTCTTTGAAAAGGTGTCCCTTGTTGGTAAGAGACATTGCACGTAAATCTCTTTCCTACCTCAAGTTGATGTGGGTTTTTTTGGTTGGTGTTTCCTTTTTTTTTTTTTCCCCTTCCCCCAGACTGAAGGTAATGTAATAAAAAGTAATACCATGAATGGTAGGAAACAAAATAATCCTACCTAGCTTGTTAGTAATTAACAATTGTGAAGGCCTTTTCTTGCAGGCTGTTGTCTGGAATTTAGTACGTCAAGTGATTTCTCTTTCTCAAGGATTTTTTAAAATAACTATTAAAGATCCCATTGTTTTGTCATCAGGAGGAGAATGCAAAGACTTGACACAGAGCAAAATTTTAGTAGAGCAGAAGGACATCTGTTGGGTCCCTTCCAACCCAGCATATTCTGTGATCTACTGCAGGAAGCTCCTCTACTGCACTGGAGCTCCTCTACTGTATGGAGAAGTGCAAGTTGGAACATAAAAGCACTGTGTAAAATGATTTGAAACTTTTTCACCTGAGGCTGTTACTTTACATGTGTAAAAGGCGCCAAAGCCATCTGTCTTCCTCACACTGTCCACTCTCCTGGTGGCCTTGCAGCTCTCATGGCTGTGGTCACATCTGTGTGTGTGTGTCTAGCAACCTGCACACGTAAAATGACTGAAAATCTGAGCTTGGTTTCCAAGAAGGTGGACAAAACAGTGGCTGTGCCAGTGCCAAACCCGTTTCCATCATGAGCAAAGGGTGTGCTTGCCACATCCTGGCTGTGATGTGCACGCCTGCTCACTTGATATAAGGGAAGCCTGTGTTTGTTGTGAAATAGGGGGAATCTTGCTCCAGGCCTTTTAAGTGGCTCTTTTTGTGTCACTATATGGATTCTTTTTCAGGGTTGAATTGAGGAAAATTTGTTGTTTGGAAGCATGTTTGCCTAGAGGCGTGCAGATAAGGATTGCACAGCCTTTTCAGAGGAGTAAGACAAGCAGAAAAGACAAACAAATGCAAGAAACTCATTGAGATTTTTGGAAAAGATTAATTTGTCCTCTATCTCCCTGTAGATAGAGGAGCCCTTATAAGGCAAAGCAACTTACTTCCAAGCCAGGACTTCTCAAGAATTCTTTCTAATCTGGCAGACCTCATTGCTGTTCCGTACTTTCATTTTACAGTGAGGGAGTCAGGTGATTATGTAGTGACTTGAAAATCTGCTGTTGGAAATGTTTAGTTTAGGTTTTTGTGTGATTTGAATTGTGCAAAAAAAAAAAGAAGTATGGCTTGAGAGAGGTAGCTGCCTGTGGGATGTAACTGGAAATGAGCAGCACGGGGCTTTGCTCTGTGTTGGGTAACAGGATCTGCACAGGCTCTCTTCAGCGATGACAGGTCTGACTGATGGCATGATTTCCACGCAGGAAAAGTATGTCACAGAACACTTACAGTGAAAAACTGCATGTGACTTGTTCTCAAAACAGAAAAATATGTTTTTGTAGGTCTAACAAGAAGCCTAACTATAACTTCAGATGACCAGTCAATGTTTGAAAAAGCACAAGGAGAGAAAGTTACGTTGCCATGTACTTTTCAACTCTCGGAAGAAGATGAAGGCCCTCTAGATATTGAGTGGGTATTGATACCAGCAGATAATCAAAAGAGGGAACAAATAGTAAGTAGAGACTTCCTTTTGTTCAGTGTTAATTCAGTTGTTTGAGTAGGCCAATGTGTATGAGTTTTGTTACTGACTTTTTAAACTTCCACCTTTTCAGGTTGGGATGCTTGTGATCTTAAATTGCTTTGAAGCACCAGTCATATGAAATCTAGTGGAAGTTTTGAAATACCAGATTAAGGATGAAATGTCAAGACATTTTTCGCTATAAACTTGCCTTCTAATGAAGAACTCCCAAATTAAATACACTTCAGTTCCAAAAAGCAAGCTTTGCTTTTGTACCTGTATTATCTTCCTTATTGAAAACAGATTCATGAGGACTTAATTTTAAATGTATTGACTTTTTTAGTTATTAATGCTTTCCTGTCCTTGGAAGCCTAATCAGTATTAGTTTTGCAGGGCAGGTTTTGCAGAATTAAATTAGAGCAATTCTAAACAGTTTTCTTTCAGTCAGAAGTCAATGCTGACATATTGGTACTTGGTCAGGTGTTTGTTTGGAGCATTCACTATAATGCTGTGTGTGGTGATATTTTGAAGATGGAGATATTTGGCTATGTCCTATTTCTGGGGTCAAAACTATAGAAAGAAACTCGAGAATTCAAAGAGACCAAATTATTTAAAATGCACACTAAGGAGATTTCTGAATCATATTTCTTTTTTTTCCTAGATAATTATGTATGCTGTAGACAGGATTTATAATCATTATTATGCTGCTATGACTGGGCGAATGCAGTTTACTAATCTTGATCCCAAATCTGGTGATGGTTCATTGGATATCCTGAATTTAAAGGCAGCAGACACTGGCACGTACCAGTGCAAAGTGAAGAAGGCTCCTGGAGTTCAAAGCAAAAAAATACAGTTGACTGTACTTGGTAAGATAATTTCTTTTCTTAAATTTTCAGTGATGTTTTTTATGTGCTTATTCCATCCTATTTTCAATGTCTGAAAAGAAAACCTCAGTTGGGCAATGTTGTACTGAATCTGTGGTGATTATGGTCATTATTGAGGCCTTGGGAGGGATGGGCATACTTCTGTTCCAGGAGATGAAGGGAATAATATTTAAAATGAAGAGCATTTTTAGAAGTTCTGTGCCTGGCTTGTATTTCATAGAAAATCTTTCAGTGCCTAGAAATGGTTTGTGGCACAAACTTTATCTTTGGCAAGATGGGCTGACTACTAGAACGCAACTAGTAAGCATTTTGATTGTGACTGTTATTAATTCAGTGATGTTTTGTTGATTAGTAAAGCCAGCAAGGACCAAATGTTCCATCGAAGGATCACAGGAGATCGGAAAAGATGTTACCTTGAAATGTGTGTCACAAGAAGGATCCCCACTTCTGTCTTACGACTGGAGGAGAGTGTCTGGCACACAGGACCTTCCTGCCACTTCCGTGCTGAGTACTGTCAAACTTCATTTATTACTCTGAAATACTTTAAAAGATTTCAATGGTATTTTTAGCTTATCTTGACTTGAGAGCATCCCAGGGTTAGTGTTAACTATAGAGTAGTCAAGATTAAAAGTCACTTCTGCCCTCTAAAAAAACTGACTTTGAAACGAGCTGGAGTTGATTTTGGGTTTTAATTCATGATGGGAAATGTTTCGAGCTTCAAGTTGAGAGTCTTACCATTAGGCTGCAGTGTCATGCTCACCCGTGCCCAAGGGTTGTGAGTTCTCCTTCTTGCTGATGTTTTTGCTTTTGTGCTCAAGTGGACAGGAGGGAATTCAGAAGTGGCTTCAGTTTGATTGAAAACAAGAAAAAAAATCTCCATTTTTTTGTACGCTTCTGTTCTTTATTAGAGTATGTAATATCTTAAAACACAGATCCCTAAAAATCAGCTGCAAAGGAAGAACCTAATACTGTTCTTCATTTTCAACTTGACTCCTGGTAGTGCTAGTCGATGTCTCGTATTTCTTGTTTTGACAGTGAATGGTTGATCATTAATGTCCTTCCCTGTACCACTGAAGACTTTAAGCTGCTGTTGTTATGCTCCTTCGTTCTTCACATCCCAAATTGGCTCATGGTAACAAAAAGAGCAATTGACAATATCAGAGCTGGGCAAGAATGAGTGGGAAATTGTGCAGGAGTGACTTTTATCTCACTGAAACCATGTTAGTTTTGGGCTTGTGAATGTAGGTTTGGGGACACTGAGAGTGTTCTCAAGAATCTAGACACTACCCAACTTGTTCAGCAGGTAGAGCAAGTCAAATGCTGTGGAATATATTTCTAACAGGGTAAGACTTCTACAAACAATAGCATTTTACAGCATGATAGAACTTTGCTTTAATCTGGATGTCTTTAATATGGCATTTTTAAATTAAGATTTCATGTATGTGCTGGATTACTAATTCCGTGATGTTGAATATGGAATTATATTTAGGAAACGGTAAACCTCTACCTTCTGTTGTTTGTAGATAAAAACACAGGGGAACTTCTTCTGAAAAACGCCTCTCGAGAGTATTCTGGTACATACAACTGCGTGGCCTCAAACAGAGTTGGCACGGATGAATGTTCTGTTGAGCTGAATGTCACCCCTCGTAAGTGTTTGCTGTGTAAAGTCACACAGTGTTCTGTGTATTAAAACTGAGCGGTCTTTTTCTCTAAACTCTTAAAAAGTTAAAAACCCCAACGCTGTTATGTAACTCGTGGGTGCCACTTCAAGTCTTGCTGTTTTAAATGCATGTGATTGAGCACTTCCCCTCCGATTCAGTGATGTGTTATTGGCCTGCCTCGTGTGAAACACGCTGGGCTTAATGTTAAGAGAAAGTTGGTCTCATAACTTTGACATTTAACAAACAGTATTGTTATTTGTCTGTTCTAGCCGTAAATACAGCTGGTATAATTGCTGGAGCTATTATAGGAACTCTGCTGGGTCTCTCTGTACTGTGTTTTCTCATCTTCTGTTGCTGTAAGAAGCACAGAGAGAAGAAATACGAGAAAGAAGTACATCATGATATCAGGTAACAACATGTCTCTAGTTTCTGAGCAGTATTATTGGAAGATTAACTTTTCAATGTGTATTTCTGCAAATAAGTTACTTACCAGTTGAGATTTCTGTCTTAATCTGGAAAGCTTATTATAACACACTAATGGCTTGTCAGAGAACTTTTTGTGGTTTGTCTAATTTCAGTAAACATTCTAAAGGCAATGAATATTGAGGGTTTGGGGGGTTTTTGTTACTTTAGAGGAAGATGTAAGGATTTTTTCGCCTACTGCCTCAAAACAGAAATAACCAAAGGGAATATTTGTTGTAGAGTGGTGGTGACTGAACTCTTGTTCTGCAACTGGTTTTTTGTGGTTTTGTTTATTTCAGAGAAGACGTTCCACCTCCAAAAAGTCGCAGTTCAACAGCTCGCAGCTACATCGGCAGCAATCGTTCTTCCCTGGGCTCCATGTCTCCCTCCAACATGGAAGGATATACCAAAACTCCATACAGCCAAGTCCCAAGTGAAGACTTTGAACGTGCTCCTCCTCAAAACCCAGCCTTTGCACCTTCAAAGGTAGCTGCACCTAATTTAAGTAGAATGGGAGCTGTTCCTGTGATGATTCCAGCACAAAGCAAAGATGGGTCAATAGTATAAAATATTATTAATTTAAAAGCTGTTTTTTAAAGTGTTCATTGTAAGTATTAGAGAAAACTCTGTGTTCCATCCCTCATTTAAACACTGGCATGAAATTTTCCTTGAAGAAAATATACGAGTTAGTTTGAAAAGCCACCAATTCTCATATTTAATTTTAAACTTATTAGTATATGACAGTTGAACTATTTGCTAAAAGCATTGAAGTTCATAAATAAGTATCGGACACTGAAGGTATTTGGACCTCTGGTAGGTTGCTGAGGAGGCTCTGACACTGTCAGCTAATGTGCAGTTCTGAATGTGTAACAGTGAGACACAAGTGAGAAGTAACAAAAGGATTTCATGTGTAGACCATGAAGTTTCTCAGAGTTCCTGAGACTTCGTTCTCAGTTGTGCAATAACAGAAACATTTTAACTTGGCCACTGTCTGGTATAGTTGCAGGGGGCTGAAATACCAAGGATGACTTTGAATTCTGTTCAAATTAAGTATTTATGTGGTTCTTTAACCTGGTAATGTTTGTTTGGAGTACTTGTGCTCTTATTTTGGGGCAGACAGTTATTTGATTGGCTCAATTAATTTAATTAATCTGTTCTGAATTTAAAATGGCAGTGAGTGGAAGTGTGACAGAAGACCTTGCAAGTTCTTTGAAACACGATTTTTTCTCTGCAATAACTAGTTCTGGTCATGTCAGATAACTTAATCCTTATGTTATCTGATGCAAGAGGTCCTATCAGGTTGTTGGTAGCGCTATCTAAGCTCTAAAACCTACAGATCAACTGTTGCTGTCCCAGTAAGAATGAATTAATGTATCTTTATACAGCTCTTTAAGTTAATTGTACCTTGCATTTTCCAACGCCTGGGTTAGATGCTAAGGCAGTGCTCTTAGGTTTTTTTTTCCAGAGCAATTTCCTAGAAGCTCCATGGGGATTTAATGAAACCTGTTAAGTAACTGGTATTTGATGTCTGTCCTCTTGCTCTAACCACTGTGGAAACAACTTTTCCCACATGCACCTAAGCAGTAGTCAGCCCTTGTTCAAGATGCTAATGTCTGGCTGTAGGAATTTGCAAGGAGTTCAAAGCTCCTTTTTCCTTGCCTCTTCAACACCCCTAAATATTCTGAACCGATGTTCAGACTGTGGAGAGCAAGAGTTTCATGTAGCTGAGAGGAAATAATTATCCAGAACTGCTGATACAAATCTCACGTTGCAAGATTAAAAATGCGTTCTTCCCAATTTTCCAAACTTAAAGCAATACAGGAGAAACACAACAATTCCTTGTCTTACTTTCACACGTATTTAAAGACTTCTGGTAGCTTCTGCTGACTGATGTTATATACCTGTGAAAGCTCCATTTAAAACTCAGTACAGTTTGCATCTGTGATTTTTTTCTTCCTCACTGTTTTCTACCTTCCTGTGCTGGGGAGCACGTGGGGGAGAGTTCTTTCAGCTTACTCTAGCTAGAGATGTTGAACTGCAAGTTATTTTGGAAGACTGTAAAAGCATTATAGTATTATGCACTGATGTTGATGAAGGAAATCTCTGAATAGCCTGTTGAAAGATGTTAGGGTTATTTGTGTTAAGCAACAGTGAGAGAAAACAACAATCCCCCCAGACTTTTAGGTTTAGTGTCTGCTTTTTTGTAGCTGCTTATAGATCTGTGATTAATTCTTTGGCTTACTACTAAATGTTTGTCCTATCTGTAAATAGGTGCACAATTTTTGGCTGGCACTATTACTATAAAGAAATCCCCCTGCCCATGGCAGTGGTTGGTACAAGGTCATCTCTAAGCTCCTTACAACCCAAACAATTTCATGGTTTTAACATACCCTTCATACTGAATTTAGAAACTTGAATGGCTATTAAGTAATATAGAGTTAGTTTTACACATTTGGGACTTTTTTAGATTGTAAACTGATACTGTTAGAGATCAGATTTTTTATCTTTCATGTGTGCCTTGTCAATAAACTTTGCCTGATTGTAACTTCAGTTTTTATGAAATTTCTGGTGCCTAAACATACTGTATGAACAGGTGCTTAGATGATGGTACAGTTCTTAAAACATGACACTGTGATCTGATTTCTTGATTCTTATGTACTATTTATACCTCTTCATGCCTATTTTTGGATGTGAACTTCAGTGTCTCTCTCTCTGTATTGTTCTGTATTTCAAAATGTCACTTACTCCTTCAATTGCTAATTATGATTTGAGTGTTTGTGTTCCTGAAAACTCTTCAGTTGTTGTACCGATGAGAGGGATGATTGACTTTTATTTATTTGGTAAAGGATAGGTTTAGTAAATGTGCCAAACATAGCTTCTGAAGAACTATAGATGAGGAGACATCTTTTTGCATCCAATTATTGTGATAGAGGAGACTTCCAAGATGTTAATCCTACACTGATTGTTTACCTTGAAACTAAGGCCTTCCTTAAAGGGTATAGTTACTATAACTGCAAGTTGAGTGCAAGACTAAACTGAATCACAGACTGAGAGAGAGCTATAAACCTAAGGAACCAGGCAGAAAACCTACTAAATTTGGTTCTAAGCCATCTGTGGACCTATGTGTATTTTGGTGGTTTGGGGTTTTTTTAATTAATTATTTTTTTTGGTTGGTTTGTTTTGGTTTGTTTTTGGTTTGGCCTGAGACCCTGTAACTTACAGTCAGGTAAGCCCTAGGACACAAACCCAGAGACCTGTCTCAGTAAAGCACGCAGAGCAGAGTTTACACATGCTTGATGCTCTGTCAGCTTGTGCAACATAATAAATGGACAGAAGGACAGCCTGATGTGCCCTCAGAGCCTGGCTGTTAGGCTTAGCAGCCTTGACAGTGTCTGTCTATTTATGTAATTGCATGGAAAAATGAAAGAAATGGAATCTGACACAGTCCTTATCTGAAATATAGAACCTCTGACTTGGGGTAAACTCTGCCTCAAGTTGCTATCATCATGCCTTTTTGGGTGGATGCAACACTACTACGAAAACATAATACTGCTACTATAAATTATAAATTATTTCTTTTGTCACTAGATTGTTCACTGACACTGGATGATGATTCTCAAAAGCAGCTATTGTATTTAACAATAATTTCTAGCTGTGTGGGAGATGAACTGGTTAAACACGTGAGGTGTCCGATGTGACGGAGAGCTCTGCTGACAGAACACTTTTAGGGGAGTAATGGCAGCTGATATACCAGTTAGGAGGTGGCATTTTTAATGTCTCATTTTGTTAAAAAAAGGGGGGAGGGAAGGGGAGGGAGGGTGGTACCATTGTGTAAATACTATAAGTGAGCTCAAAAAAACCTCTAGTTAATGTCATGACTGTAAACTTGCCTGTTGAGGACTACTATATATAGAAAGAAACCCCTCAATTTTAGCATGGTGTGAATAAAGTGTTAGACTTGTATACTGTAGAGGTTACGTAACACTTGTCCATACATTACAAGAGTTTTCATCAACTTTCTGCAGTGGATATTTAAAGATACTTGTGTGAAACTTCCTTCCCTAAAAAATGAATACTTCTTCCAAAACTGTGTGGTGCACAGGAATGCCTTGTTGGAGGGGTAAAACATGACTTTTGAAAGAAATGTACAACGCATACGTCTTTCTCAGCTCTTGATAGTCTCATTCATAGTAGATGTATGCTTCCTGTATAATAGTGCAAGTGAGACTTCTGAATTGCAAGTTTTTTCTGTAATGCTGAATATTGTATATTACTGGCTTCCATGACAAGCTTTTAGTTTTGTTCTGAGCAGTGTATATATTCTGGGTCACTCTAGGTCTTTGTTCCAGTCTAAAGATATGATGCTATTTGTGTCACTTGAACCTTGTTTTATACACTCGATAGGTGCTTTTTGGGGCCCTTTGTTTAACAGTCCCCTAGCATTGAGGCATAGCTCAGCTGAAATCAGAGCAATAACAACTTCCTGGGATCCCAAATGTTACCATGTTACGTTACACTTCTCATGCACAGAGCGTGGACTTTGAACATTGATATGAATTTCAGTATGAGGTTTTATATTCACACTTTTGGGGGGAATGGTATTTTAAAATACAGGTATTGTGAGTGAATTTGTAAAAAAAAAAAAACAAAATCCAAAATTTTAAAATGCTGTAGTTCCATGACAGACTTGTGTACTTTTTGAAATAAAACTGTTGGAGAAAACAGTAGTCTGTCTTTATTTTAAAGCAGCACTTGTATATGGCTTCAGCTTTCTCTTTATGTAATTGGAAGTGAACTAATAAATATGGCTGTGTATACCATGCTGGCATGAATAATTTTATTTATTGCTTTTTTTCCCCCCCTTCCAAGGCAAGTAAAATTTCACATATTTTAAAATATGCACTTTTAGATGGGGTTTTTAATTGTAGCTATCAGTAGTT
This sequence comes from Mohoua ochrocephala, assembly GCA_013398855.1. Classification (NCBI taxonomy): domain Eukaryota; kingdom Metazoa; phylum Chordata; class Aves; order Passeriformes; family Acanthizidae; genus Mohoua; species Mohoua ochrocephala. Next base: position 148,320 of record VZTA01016263.1, on the reverse strand, counting down.
ATTCTGAAACATAAGGCTGGAAAGGAACTTTGGATTGAATTTCATCCCTCTTTGTTTTAGGTAGAACCAAAAATTCCTGAAACTGAATAATCTTTGTCTTTAAAGTTCAAACAAGCATGTTGATAAAACGCTCAGGTTTTTTGGTTTTAATGTGTTAATGTGCATCTTTTTAAATTTCAATGAAGTTGACTCGGGATACTTTGCACCACCTGACCTTGCAAACCGACTGATTATTGTCCTTGTAATTTTACCTGAGGTTAATGTGATTTCTCCAGTGTCATCTGGGGTGTATATCCAAAGTCTGGCATGGGCTCCATTTGCATTACTGGCATGTATTAATTTCATATCGTTGGAGGCATAATTAGCTTACACTTGCTCATAATTTATGCATGTTTATATGTTTTAATGCATGCCTGTCTTCATATAGTAATGTGTTTTGGGCCAGACCACACAGTACATGTGTGCACAAGCATGTGAAGTTAAATGGAGTACTGGTGGATAAACCTCTAGGATTTTTTTTTGGTTTTTTAATTTCAAATTAAGACTCATGCTTAAATACCAAAGGAAGCCTAGTAAAAATGGAAGTTCAGATTTGTCTCTATTTATAGAGTTCTAAGAAACTTTTCTTACGTTCTTTATAACATTCATGTCAAGACTTGGGAAAGGGTGGAAGTGTTGAACTTAGAGTGGCAATTTTGTCACAGATGGCTCTTGCATGCTTCAGCTGCTCCTCAGGTCTTTTACTTGGAGGGTAGGTGACCGTGAACCAGAAGCTGAATTCCTCCAGCTTGTCTGTGGAATTCCAGCAGAGCATCTAGAACTTTCCTGAGTGTCCTGACAGCACAGAGGGCACTCAGCACCTGGTAGTTCTACAGAACCTCTGTAGTCCTTTATATGTGTATTAGACAATGCCTTGGATAAAGTTTCATAGAAGGTCTGGCTGGCTGTTTGTTTGTTTCTCTGAACATCTTGGCTGTGTCTTTTGAGCTTACTATCTCAAATTTGTTTCCCTGATGGAGCAGCTTCAGTTCTTTCAAAGCTCTATGATAATACTGATAGGCAATTAATTGCCAGGCTCCTTTAAAAAGCAGGTAGTGACAGCAACTTAGCCTTGTTTCCCCTCTGTAAAATTCATAAAGCAGAATAGTTGGTAAAGAAAGTAGCTGATTAAGTAGCAGAAGCAAGAGCAGTATGAAACAGAGCTATGAATGTCACCTACCTTTCCAAATCTCAGCTTATTCTAAAACTGCCTTTCGCTGGTGTATGACGGTAGGTGATTGCTCAAAACATGAAGACTTGCATGTTAATGTGAAAGTAATGTGTGTACTTGAGTTACGATGATTCTGTTGCTTTTCTTAATTTGCTTTAGGCTTTTTGCAGAATGGTGCAGGCACAGCTACCAGGAGAAGAGTATGAACCTTTAATTTTATAAAATAACCACTCTGGCAGAAAACTGGCCTGGAGGATTGCATTGTCCCTGCTTCTGACTTCCAGTCAAAGTCAAGTTTCTGGAAACAGGGAGCCTTTAAGTATTCTTTGATTTTTGTACAGTTGAAAATCAAAGTTAGTGTCACCCTTGTAAGTGTTGTAACACTCTTGGTATTTTGAAGAGTTAAGCTTTCAGCTGTTGAAGCCCTGGTCAGGTTGCTTTGGATATGCAAAGTCAGTAGCATTCAGTGGCAGCAGCTGCTATTTGGGTCCTCATTTTTAGTGAAGTTTCTTTTGGTCAATGCTGTCTAGAGAAATAGATGAAGGACAGTTGTACCATATTATTTGGGGAACAAAGCAGTGCAATTCATACAGGAACCCTTGCATGATGCCAGGGTTGATGGAGGGAGGGAGGGGAGCAGCTTTGTAAGGAAGTTGAGCTTGTTGGTTACACAATTTGATTATGTAACAGTTTTAAAAAGTGGCAATATTAGAAGAGACATTAACATCTGAAAGCACATCATTTTATCTTTGGTAATCTAATTTTTTCTTGAGGGAAAAACCTCTGGAGGCAGCGTGTCCGCTGGGAAGAGCAGGGAGCTGCGTAATGCCTTGACAGTTGTCCCACTTCCAGGGCTGGATGCTGTGGCTCCGGGAGCTGCAGGCAGGGCGGAAGCCCAGTGCCATACCTGAAGGGCATTGTACTCTCCTTCCCGGAGAATTTTTCCTAATTGCAAAATGGGGAGAGGAAAGCAGTGAGTCTGGTCAGTTTCTGGGGAGTTTTGTACTGGGGATGTGGATTCTGGAAGCATGCACGAACTTTCCAACTTCTTGAAGCCTTTCTCTGCTCTGGTTTCCAGCAACATCTGGCTTAGGGGTTTTCGGAGTCTGCAAAACTCCCTTGCATTTCGAGTTGCTTTTGTAGCCGGCACACCTTCACTGCTTGAATCGCAGAGCCTTGTACTCTTCCTACCATCCATAATTATTTCTGCACGTGATGACTCTGGTTGTATTATTATTAACAGTACTGTATAAAGAAGCAGAAGAAAGTGTAGAGTCTCCTGAACACCCCAGACAAAGCAAGTGGTGACAGCTCAGCTTTTTGGTGCGCTGGGCACAAAAGTCTCCAAGGGGTGCGGTGGTCACTCGGGTTAGAATTTGCTATGAAGGAGTGCTGAATCAGATGGTAAAGAGCTGTAAAAGTAATTTAGTACCATTAGTAAATAGCTTCCAATTACGTCAAGTTCTGTGTGAGTAGGAAAGCGACTCGAGCTTTTGTTTCTTGTGGCCAGTTACTGCTGTGCAAGTGGTGTAAGACCTCTTTACAGCTTGTGACTTGTCCTGCTCAGCGATTTGTAATTGAAAGTAGTATCCCATCCAGGGATCGGAATCTCCCTATTTCGTGTCACTTGGTAATATTTTACCTCTGAAACAGCAGTAGGGATTAGTCAGATTTCAAGGAAGTTAAAGTGTGCAGCAGAGCGTTTGCTCCCGCTGTTTAAGGGCTCTGATTGCAGCCCCAGCCACTCACAGATGATTCCTCAGGCAGCTGAGTGGGTGGTGTTTCAAAGAAACTCTTTGCTGAAGTCAAAACACTTGTGCTATGCCTTACTTAGCTGTAGGAGACCAAGATAAAATTAAAGATTTCAGTTTCCCGGTACAATAGCTCAGGTGGGAGGGAAGCTGATACCTTAGACCGGGAATAAAGGCAGCTGGTGGGAATACATGAGACTACTGAATTGTTTTGACTGCTAAAGAAGATGCCAATTCTGGGGCACAGCTGGTGGTTTGTGAAACATGTCAAAAAGCTTATGTTGTGGCTGCTAGCATTGCACTTCTTCTCCAGATAAATAAAATGCCCTTCCATGTCACTTCCAATCCTGTAACTGTCAAGACCAGAAACAGTTCATCTCAGCTGTAAAATACAAAACAAAGCTTGCAATTAGTTTATTTTCACATATTCTTCCCTCCCTCTTGTTGGTACATGAGAAAAATTCAGGCTTACTAAAAGGACACAGCTCGAAATGAACTGTTTGGTCTTGCCCTGGTTTCATCCTTGTACTCTGTAATTCAAAATGAAGTTGCTTAGGCATTGCAATATCTTTTGCTTCGGACTTGAATTGTGGTTTGGACGACCTCTTTAGGTAACCTATTTATTTTAATGACCTTGTATCCCTATTTAAGCTGGGAAAACTCATTGTGTTTAAAACACAGAACTTGAAAAAACAAAAAAAATGCTGTGGATTCCCATGCTGTCTCCAGCCCACTTGGAAAAAAAAAAACCATGACTAAATATGAGTGTTTTGTATGGAAACCGAGTAATAAGTGTTGTGTTTGGGAATTATGAGTGTTTCCCCACAGCTGATGCTCTGGCAGCCTCTGTCCCCATCTCTCTCTGCCTAAATGTGACCAACTGTATGGTGCTCTGCAGCAACTTGCTAAGAGTGTTTTCCAGCAGAAAGCTGAGGAGCCTTCTAAGGTGCTAGGTGGTTATTTTCGTATTGTTTAGTCAGGAAAATAATTGAGGTGAGAAATCTGCATCGGTTAAACTTTTTTTTTTAAATAAGTTCTAACTAAAATCTCTAGAAATGTATAGTTGAGTTATGAGTGTAGTTTTTGATAGGTTTTAACAGTTGCGATGAGAAACACTATATTTATATTATCTGTACGCACTGTTGCTGGGATTGAAGTACATACTTCATACTTCCTTTTACTTACCAAAAAAAATAGGTGTAACTATTGCCCAATTGCCTAGTACAGTGCAGACCTTAGAGCTGCTCGTTCAAATGTTAGTATTCTTCAGACTGTTTCTTCACTTACAGCTCATTTAGGGAAAAAAAAATCCTCAGCTCGATCATCAATGTGTCTGTTGGTTTTCATTGAGTAGCAAGGCAATGAAAATTTTGATTCTTGTGCAGATAACCTGCAGCTCTGATCTTGCTAGACTTGCATCCTTGAAAGGCATTGAAGTTCTAAACACCAATTCTACGTTTTTAACATCAAGGTTATGTTGCCCCTTGAAGTATTTTAGGTGTATTATTTTAAGTATGATCTGTGCACATCTGAACTGGGTGGGCAGGCAGGAATCTCAACCAACCCACCAAAATCCTTTATTCCTAGATGAAAGGGCTGGAAGGAGGGTTGGAGCCTTTATGCTCAACACTCCCTTTTGTTGCCTATTAGAAATTAGCATAATTTCCCTGCCCCTGGTGTTACCTGAGCAAGCTGGGGTTTCAACTGACAGCGAAAATTGGGTCATTATGTTATACATGTGAATTTAATTCTGACAGCATCTCATGTCTGTGCCAGCCATATGAGCTGGTTCATGTGCTGCTGGCTTTATGGTTTGTACATGGGGGGGAGAATTGCTGAACGTGCAAGGAGGCTGAGGACACCCTTAATGCCTGACATGGCTGACAGAAGGTCACTCACCAGCAACAAAAACAATAACAAAAGAATCCCAAGGCAGAGGACTCCAATTAACGAGGTGGAGGATTAGGGCTGATGTCCTGGCTCTGCCATGACTTAGCTGTGTGGAGGGTTTTTTTAAATTTTTTTATTTTCTGTTGACATTGACATTTCCTCCTCGTTCATCATCTCTCATAGCTGTTAGAATGGAGTGTTCTGTTGACTCTGTGTGACTTTTGGAACTAGTTTCCCATTGCACTGTCATTTGTTTTTAAAGCTACCCTTGGCAAATCTCTTCAGTCTTCACCAGATGCCCATCTAGTACTTTTTCCCATTTCTTTCATAATCTTAGGAAATTTTCAAATTCATGTATTTAAAGATAATTATCTTGATGAGATTATCTGTGGTTTTCTCTGTCCCCTGCTGCCTCCTGTTTGTTAATTCTGTCCTGACAACAGTCGCTCTTCCGGTACTTCTGGTGCTCCTTGAGTATTTCAGGTTGTACGAAAAATAACCTCTCTGCTTTAGTAGAGCAGACCCCATTAGAGAGTTTCTTGAGGGTGAAAGATCCCCCAAAGCCCATTGCCAATGTGAGGGGAAGTGTCCTCATCACTCCACTGGGTCACTTGATACTCCCTCACCACGCTTTCCCTGCTGCTCCCTGCAGGTGTCTTGGAAGGTGTTCTCAGAGTCAGATAATGGAAATACAGGCTCCAGATGTGCTGAGTATTTTCCTTCACCATTACTGACACTGGAGGTGTCTAACCCTGTGTGTGACAGGCTGAGATACAACCAGAGAGGTGGAAAGCTCCTTCTTGGCATCACTGGCCCTGTCAGTAACAAATTGTCTGTGTTTGGTGTTTTATACGCTTTCCCTCTGCCTACAGCTTCCCGCTTACATTGGTGCCTGACCTTCCTCTTTCTGCCACATGCTGCCTTTTTATTCCTGACTGGGGTATGGATTTCACTCCTGGAGCAGGACTGAGTTTTAGGCAGGTTTTTCCTTTTTTTCTGAGTGTGGTGTGTTGCTTTTGATCACGCTTTTGTCGAGGGTCGTTCTTTTTACTGTCGCTTTCTATCATATTCTTTGTTCCTAACCAGTTTCACTTGTCTCTGCTTTAGGCATTAGGCACTTTAAACTACACTTCATACAGTGTATGTCAGACTGGCCCCTGGTTTTCCAGCTTAAACTTAATGGGGTTATGATTGCAAGTACTTAGGCAGACAGTAGTTTCTTATTAACTGATAGTTTTCCCTGCACGATCCAAAGGACTTACCACATCTTGTTTTAAGATAAGTTACAACACTGGGGGGTGGATGTTTTAAATTTTTTTTATTATTTATTTTTTCTTTATCACAGCTGCATGAACAGCCTCCAGCTGCATGCTAAGGTTGACTTGCCAGACTGCACTTTTCTTTATTTTAATAATTGTTTTTTTATTGCTAGAGGTTTGCTTGGATGAGAAGGAAAGGAAAAGAAAATCAAGACTGAAAGTATCAGGGCAGTGCAGGCAAGGGAGAACAGATTGTGTTGTATTTGTTCTGCTTTGCCTTTCTAGCTCATTTAAGCATCAGATTTTTAAAAAAATTTGCTTTTCCAAACAACTGGGCTATCAAGAACTATCCCCCCATCCCAGCTTGTCTGTGTGCCACGTAGCAGAATTTTCTCCATAAGCAGGATGTGTGAATTGTCTCTTGACTCGTTCATGAAATGGAGCAAAGAGAGGGTGTGTTTGATGGAGACGTCATTACATGAAGCCCTGCTTGCACACCCGCCCTATCCCCGAGAAAAACTGGATTTATAAATGTTTTGGAGTGCAAGAGCACCATTTCTTCAGGCTCTTCCAGTAGAATGGGATAGGATGAACTGTGTGGGGAGCAGCCTAAACTTTAGAAGGCATAGGTTTGCTAATTATTAACTTGAGAGCTATTAGTGCAGGAGGTGGGAAATAGGAGTGCTGTGCAATCCATGGCAAAAAGACAGGAATACAGAAAGGACACTTCTGGCCTCAGTGTTCAGTCCCAATTAATGCACCTCTTCATATTCCTTACAAGAATAACTACATGAACAATAGCCAGAATGAAGTTGTGCAGCAGGTTCTCATGCCAGGTATCAGCTTGAAATAGGAAGAAGCCAAAGGTCGTGATTTCATGCCAAGCAGAACTTGGTGCTGATTTGAGTTACGCGTCCAAGCAAAGTTTTGGGAAGGCACTCGGTTCCTTTTGCTGTCACGTGCAACTGGAGGATTCCATCTGATGTGTGAATGTAATTGCAGTGTGACAGTGTGTGAGGAAGAAAGGGAGATGTTGCAGAAATAGCCTGAGTCAGTTGTTTTAATTACTGTTCTTACGGAGAAACTATTGTGGCATTGAGGCACGTCTTAAAAATCTGTGAGGATGGGTGTAATTATGGAAAGGCCTGTAATAAGCTGAAATTAGGTAATAAAATGAGATGTTTCCAGTAAACGCAATGCATCCATATATATTTGTGGATTATTAGCTAGGAAGAGTTGTTTTCTGGTGTATTATCATGTTTGCAGAATTAATATTGGTGACTGTCAGCAGCATTTAGGTACAGGCAGCATGCAGAAAGTACATTTTGTACCATAGAGTCGTGGCAAAAATGCTGAGTTACCATTTTTCTTACAATACCAGTCTTAGAATATGAACTCAAAGAATACAGAGCTGATGGAGAGCTGTAACTGGAAGGAAGAATTATTTTTTTATTATCTTTGTACAGAACATTATTCCCAGAAAAGTCAGTAACAATAGACAAGGAACTAGAACTGACTTCTAAGGAAGTGGTGAAATGAGCAAGTGTGCAGGTTGGGATGAGGCACTTGGAGAAAACTGAGTGTTCCTTAGCAGTAAACAACAAAACTGTGTGGTTCTCTGACAATCCAAGTTACTGGTATGAAACTTAGGAAGGAGAGGATTTTGACAGGTACTTTAAAAGTGCACTGCAGTAGGGTATGCACTGGGAAACCCATGAGATACTGAACATTTCCTGTCAAGTTGAGCTAATAGTCCATTGATAGATGAAGTTTCAATTTCCTGCACCACTGCACCTTTTTGCTTTCAGACACTGGTATAAACCCTAATCTGAATGACCACGAGTTGGGTGATGATCTGAATAGTGCATTTAATTACTGTCTATTACAGTATCTAGCCTCCTGCTGATATAGATTAATGGTATTCTTTCTTTTTGTAGTATGACATCGCACACAAGGCTGGTGACATAACAGTGGTATAAACATGAAGAAACAGGCATCAGTTTTTGCATGACTTTCCAGTATGGTGAAACTGAAGTACATTATGAAATGAAGTGCTGGGGTTTTTTTACTTGATCTCACTTTAGATTCAAGATTTTTAAGTAGGCTGTATTCAGTTTTGTAAGTACCAAATTTTTTTTTTTTCATATTTTTAATGCAAAGTTTACAAAGCCACTCCTGACGTTTTTCTTACTACTTTTATGTTTTGAAAAGCATGCACCATCACTCCTCTTTGCTTCCCGGACCCCTTTCCTGGAGATGCAAAAAATTGTGAAGTTAACAAAATCAACTCAGGTAGCAGAAATATAGCCTTAAGCAGCGGGGTGTTAAAGAGATTGTAATCTGAAATAGAGTAGTTTTGGGTTTTCCTAGCTTTCTGGTCTGCTGATTTCACAGGAAGTGTGTCAACAATTGACTGCTGTAGTGATACCCATGAGGGCTTACAAACTGTGTGCAAAATGCATTGTGTTTTGAGATTGTATCTCTTTTATAACACTAAATAAAATATACTTGAATGTTACAGTTAACGCATGCTTCAGCATGATCTGTTAATGCAGGTGGTGTGGTAATCCATGTCTGTGCACTTCCTTATTCCTCCTGCTCCACAATTTACCATGGGGGAGTCCAGGGGGAAGAAGAGTGTGCTCTTTAAACCAGGCTGGTTGCGGGGTCCCCGTTGCCTCCTGCAGTGTGGAGACTTTGGATATTGATTTCATAATGAAAATATTAATTTACTTAACCATGTAAGAATGAGACCACTGTAATCTGATCTAACGGACTGGAATTTGCAAATTTAATTTTTGGAGCCTGGTACCCTGCTGGTATTTGGGGGCATTTTTGGTAACTCATTACCTGTCACAGTCCACATAGATCAGAGCACACTGAAGGACACACGGAATTTAGGCAGTAGCAGTGAGCATATGCAGACTCAAACCTGTCTTTAACTAAATCTGTCTGTGCTCTTGAGAAATACTGGTGCTGGTTTCTAACTATTGTAAATACGTAGATATGAATTTAAACCTTGATCTAGGGGCATGTGTCATGCTGTGGTCTGAAGGCAACCACATAATCCGTAGTGAAACTGGTGGTTATAGTGCTGAAAAGTTATTAAATTATTTTTGCTTCTGTTTTTGAGAGGAGTGCAGCTAATTCTAGAATAAACTCAGATGCTATCAAGCAAAAGTTTCATTTAAGTAGTTTTGTCACTGCACATGAATAGTCAAGTAAAACCATCTAAGGAAATACCAATAACTTCCTGAGAAAAATGGAAGCATGGAGGGTTTCTAAATATCACAAGTTCAAGTAGCCAATTAAAAAAAAAATTGTTCCAAATCTGAGTTCAATGTTGTAATTACAGAAAATAGACTTTGCCTTTAAGAAGCACTTGTTTTTATGCCAAAATATTTAATTCCTCATTCTCTCCTTTGACTCCATGCTGCCTAAACTTGTCTCTGAGTGAATCTGGCAAGTAATTAATCAGGGTAAAATTCCATTGGGATCGGTATGAAAGTTGCCTTGTCAAGAAGCAGCAACTGCCTGTTCTGTTTAGTGTATGTTCTGTAATGTAATGATTTGTAGACAGAATTTACCTTTTTTATGGTGCGCTCAATATAAGATGGGTAAATGTCTTTTTCTGCCCTCAATGATCACCATCATCAAAGTGCTTAATTGCTGGTGTTTAAAAAGGTAAGAGAAAGGTGGGAGTAACTGTGAAAGCTTATAGTTTTGTTTAAAAAGTGAATTTTGTAGAACACTTCTTCTGCAAAAAATTTTGCAAAGCTTGCTGCTCCAAAGTATGTTCTTAAAGGAATAAGTGAAATAAACTTTTTTTTTACTTAAATTCCCATCTAAATTAATAGGTATGTATTGTGAGTTAAAAAAAGAAACATACAATTGCTGTCATTGAAGGTAAATGTGTGTCAATTCTGCAAAGAAATTTGCATTTTCTTTTTTCCCAAGAAAATAGTAACTTTAAAACTTCCTTGTCATCTCTCTAAGGAGTTGCTTGGCTAATCCCCATGTTCTTGCCAGATGTCCAGGTACTGAGTTTTTTGGAAGATGCTGCGTGTTGGGTAGTTAGTCCAGAAGTCAACCCTGCCTGAGGTCACCAAGTACAGGCTGTTGACTTTATGTTGCTGTGGTGTAAGCAGGGCACAGGTTTGGAAGCTTGTCTGATGCCACACAGGAAGTCTGAAGATTTATTCTCACTCACTCTGTTCTCTGCCACCTTTCTCAGGCTTGAGGGATATGATGATGAAGCCTGGGGGTCGTAGATTATTGTGACCAGGTGGCTGTTTAGGACTGGTTGGAGATATCAGGGGAAATTGTTACTTGGTATGGGTTATTTTTTCAATCATTTATCCTTTGTGATACATAGAACAGCTTGGTCACACGTGGTTAGCAGGTGGAAAACTCCCTGATTCTTGTGCCAACACTATTAAATGAGGAGAAGTAGTACACTTCACATACTTTTCTTCTTGCCAGGGCTTGCTTGTTACGGGAGAGTTTAAGCATGTGTTTGTTTGGTAGCTGGGCTCCTGGGTGAAATGAAATTGTGAAATTTCATAAGAAAGAAAATCCCATCTGATGTTTTGCATGGCCTGGACCTGGAGAATCACAAAGCCTGAATGTCACCTATAGCAGCTGTATCTTTGCTGCAAAGCAGATTAACTTGCAGTGCCTTCCCTCCATCCCTGCATACCACATTGTTCTGCCAAATGGGAGCAGTGAGATCGAGCTGCTCCTTCTCTCCCTTTGTTTCAGACCACTTCTGTTCTGTTTCTCCAAAACCCAGTATAATTACAGGTGTCTGAGGAGCAGCGCCGTGCTCAGCCATCCTCACGCTTCCCGGGATCCTCTCCGTGGTGGCCGGGCCTTGCAGTCACGTGGAACTTTGGGAAACCTGTGTTGTTTCCGAGGTTGGGTCTGTGGGCTCGGGCTGCCTCGGTGGGGTCTCGCACACTCCGTGGGGTATAGGGCAAGCCAGGCCGTGCACCAGGTGAACTGTCCCATGGTCAAGGGGGGATTTGGATTCAAACAGTGCCCTGCAGGCAGCATGGCTGCAACAGGCTCAGAAGCTGTGCCAGTGCAAGGCAGTTTCACATTGCTACAGCTGTGTCCATGTCTGAAGTGGTATCACTGTAAGTATTTGCATAAAATTAAGAAACCTCAAACCGTGACTCCGGCGTGTGCATTTTGAATGGCAGCGTTTGGCACGCTGCAGAAAAGATTTGGCCCAGCCTGTCTTGACTCTTCTTTCCTGGCCTTGGGCTCCCTCCTATCTTGTCAGCAGAAGCACTGGTGCAGCTGCCGTGAGCCACATCAGAGACACGATATGGTTTAAAACTGCTTACATATGGTGAAGTGTAGTTTGAACTCGGGTACATCCATCATTCAGTTCAGCAGGCAGCTGCACTGGTATTTGTGCTGACAACAGAGGAAGGAGGCAGTGTGAAAGTGGAAAGAAGGATCAAAGTACAAGAAAAAGGCAGACAACAAACAGCTTTCAGCAGCAGGGCTAAAAGGGCCCGGGGCACTCAACTGCCCCGCTCTGCACAGGGACTTGGCCCAGGCAAACTCCAGAGGAGCTTTCCAGCTTCAGTGCTCTGCGATCCAGTAAAAAAGATGCACGTAGCCAAATTGTCTCTGTGTTCAGAAAGCGGTGATCCTCAGCTGCAGTGCTCGAAGGCTACAGAATCCTCAGCTTTTGGCACTGGTGTTTCCAGGCACCTCTATCCTACCATGTGCAGAAACCCTTTATTCTGAGTAGGATGCACAGATTGCATTGTGTTGCGTGTGCATCCCATTGCCTGCCACAGGTACGAACCTTCCTGAGTGTTCACAGGTATCCACAGGACACCCTGCTCCACTCAGTGCCGGGACGGAGCACGCTGGCAGCAGTTGCCACTTTCCTTTTAAGACTTAAAGGAGATGGTAGTTGATAATGCTGATGTTGTCATCAACTATGAGCTTGCAAAAAAATGTATGCAGTTATTTCATGTGACTCTGAAGCAATTCCGAGTCTCTCCCTAAGGCATCTTGTGGAACATCCACGTGGGCAAACCACCTTTGGCTTCAGCAGCCGTGCAGGTGGGTGACAGGCACTGCAGTTCCCTCGGCAGGCTCCAGGTCTCCTGTGTTACTGACAAAACATAGGTGGGTCAGACACAAACAAAGGGAAATAACTTACTTCAGTCTCAACTCCAGTAGCATGTGGAAGGTAAAGAGGGAAATCATGACTTAAAAGGAAGCCCCAGCATCTTGCACTATAATTCAATGCCGCACTCAAAGATTGCCTGCTGAAATCTGCACGCTGGAGACCCAGCTCACTGGATTTTAACAACACTGTTAACATAACATAGCTGCAACTTTAGTGTCATTCCAGTTCATTTCTATTCCTCACACGACTTTCATTGTTTACAGGAAAATGGGATACATTAAGAGCCTCAAGTAATTTATTTTGAATGGCTTGTTTTTGCAATACAGCGCTGGCTGCATTAACGCTCAGGAGGCAGTTAGACGAGAGCTGACACTGAATATGCAAAAATATTTACAATGCGCTGTACCTACCATGTTCTTTATGAATAATTTGCCTGTTACAAAGTAAATTACATTAATTTCAATTATCACAACGTAAGCCATGAAAGTTTGGGCTGGCAAAACTATAATAATGGGATTAGTACTGCTTTCATTAACACTGGGCCACTTCTGCGTTTTACCATTTCTGAGTATCTAGCTTGACAATGTCTCCTCTCTGTCCTCATGACTGAGTCCTTATTAATGCAATAGGAATTTGCTGTCCTTACAGCAAAACTGTGTTCCCTTCACATGTGTTCTCCTGACCTTTTTCCTCTTATCAGAAATCGAGCTTTTCCATGAACTCCAACAGTCCTGCTTCTGAGGTTAACAGAAAAGAAGGTGGTAATTCTCATAAATGTCATGTCATGCACTAACATGGAGATGAGGTGCATGGAAGCCTTGCAGGACTCCTCAAAGGAGTGAGTTGCTGAAACTGGGAAAGGGAGCACTGACACACCAAATCCTGTCCTATGACAGACAAAATGTTCCACGCGTTAAAATCCATAATTCCACAGTTTTTATACATGTTTTTATAATTTAAATCAGGAACTAGGCATTTCTATGACGGATGTGTTTAGAAGTAGCTAGGCTAGTTTCAAACCTTAGAGCAAAATTTTAGAAGCTTAACTGTCTTTAACAGTGAGCACTGCCTGTCATAATCCCTCCACATGCAAAGCATTGGTCCGTAGCAGTTGTGCCCTGGATTAGCTTCGAGCACGTGGTCCCAAACCACAGACACCATGCCCTGTAGTGCTGGTTGCCATCCCGGGTGGTTCCAGTCCCTGAGGTGAGCCAGAGCCGGGGGGGGACTTCTGTTCTCTGCCTCTCCCCCAGATCAAAATCTCGGCCCTTTGTGAGGTTTGAATTGCCACACAGTTCCGAGCTCTTGGCCTCTCGCCCTGGACCATGCGCTGCAGGAGGCTGGGGAGGTGGGGTGGTTACGTTCCTAGGACATAGCAGATGTCCTACATCTCAAGGTTTTTTGGGGTTGAATTTTGTTATTTCTGAAAGGAAGAGGAATCCTTTATCATCTCTCAATGCTGTATTTCAATGACCAGTGTTAGAGTGTCTGATGGCTGTTTGTGATTCTAGGGCCTCTGCTTTGGCTTCAGTGCAATAAGCTAATGAGGATGGATTAAATGAGCTTGGGCAGGCTTTTGCTGGGGTTAATTTGATGTGTGTGTGTGTGTACAGTTTCTACTATGCCAGCAGAATGATCTGTCAGCAGAAAGCTGGGTAGGTAATACCTTCAGCTGCTCCATCTGGATACAGAAGAGGAGATGTTATCAAGAAGCACCTGGGTAGAACAAAGGTGGGGTAAGCAACGGGTCTGTCTTGATGTCACAAGACACATTCTAATGACTGCTGTTCAGACCTCTGCAGGAGCTGATCTTGGCCTAGTTTGTGTGGTAATAAGAAATGGAAATGCTAACAAAAAAATCTGTATTTGTAGTATGAAGAGTTACACATAATTTTCTATACTGCTGATAAGAAGAGAAAATCATAATAGTTGAGTCTTTTTTAAAAAAATTTTGAGACATGTAAGAAAGAAACTACCTTGAGTCCTGTGTGCAGTTGTGGCCACCACAATATAAAAAAAGACATTAAGCCATTGGAGAGTGTCCAAAGGAGGGACACAAGGATGGGGAAGGGCCTTGATGGGAAGCCATATGAGGAGCATCTGAGGTCACTCAGTCTGTTCAGCCTGGAGGAGAGGAGACTGAGGGGAGACCTCCTTGCAGTTACAACAAGGAAGAGGAGGGGCAGGCACTGATCTCTGCTCTGGGAGCAGTGGCAGGACTCAAGGGAACAGCTGGAGCTGTGAGTGGAGGTTTAGGTTGGATATGAGGAAGCGATTCTTCACCCAGAGGGTGGCTGGGCCCTGAACAGGCTCCCCAGGGAAGCAGTCACAGCACCGAGCCTGACAACTGCTGTAAAAAAGGAATTAAGGTGAGCAAGCTGCAGTCCAGGGACTGGACCTTTGCCCTTTCAGCAGTTTGTGTATAACCTTGGGATCTGGCAATCTCATCTGCCTTCTGACTTCTTGATCATGAGCTTTTTGAGGGTGCAGGAGGGTGAGAAGTGGCAGGAAGACACCAGGTGGGTGCACTGGGCTCCTCTGCCACCCACAGCTGGGGGATGGTGGTGGTATGGGTCGGGAAGTGATCCTGGAGGGTTTGAATGCCTTGTGGTGTCGGAGTTTTCTGCAAAAATGAGGGTTTTCACCTTTCCCAGACTCCTCGACTACCGCTGTGGTGGACGGAAAAGTCATGTTTTGCTTTGTTTACCTTTAGTAGCAGGATAATGGCTGACACAGCATGGAGCTCTGGGGGACCAAGGGAAAAATGGGATTCAGAACCACTTTCCCTGACTCCTAGGGATCAGGATCCACTCAGGATCAACTCCACTGATCCTTTTAGTTGGAAAGTCAGCCTGACTGTTACTTGACCTAAAACAATGCTATTACTATTCATAAAATGCACTGTACACAAGTAAATTGTTGTCCAGTTGCATTACACTAAAAAGCCGCATTTTGGCATGTCAGTGAGTTGCCTGGGGCAAGAAAATGTATGGAAGAAGATGAAGGGACGCATCGTGCACCGGGAGTTGTGCTGGGTTCCCTTCCGTCGTGTCCCCTGGATGTTCAGGCTGGGCGCTGTGCTACCATGCGGAAGGAGAAGGATTAGGTCTGTCCCGCTGTGAGATGATTCATGTGTGGGGAATGTGCGTGCTCAGAAGCAGCGAGATTTCAAGAGTGCATCGCCGCAGAGAGGCTCGTAACAAGAATCAGCAGTAAAACAATAGCTGAGCAGGGAAAAATATATTTAATGAAAGGATTTTACAGTTGAGATCTTAAGCAGTTAGGATTGCTTGTCTGACCGTTTCTGCTAAAGTTGCTGTTCATCATTCTATTTTTAAAACATCCATAGATATTCTGTTTATTCTTGGATTTTTGATGTTATATCCATATTTATGCATATTTATGTTACATATTTTATGTGTATATATTTTTTAATTATGCACCCTCTGAGGTGTTTTGTTCCAATGCTTTAACACCATGTTAACATTTACGTAATTCTAGAATAGGGCTGGATACTAAATGTAACAGCAACTAGATGTCAAACTGGTATTTCCTTTATCTAAAGTGTGATGGATGTGAGCTAATATTTAGCAAAAAAAGTGTCTCCCAGCTTCAATATTATTCATGCTTTCCCAGAGATGTTAACATAACCCTGTAATTGGCATGAATTCTATCCAGCAATGAGCACCATAGGAAATGCACTTTATGTTTGTTACTTGTTTTTAAGGCACAGTGGAAATTCATAGGATGTAACAAGCCATGCATTTGAGTGTGGCTGATTTTCTCTCTGTGCAATTAATTTATTCTGATGGGAAAGATAATATCAAGCTTAACATATTTCTCAGTAGAGAGCTTTCTCTGAAAGACTTTCACTGGGGTATAAGTGCCTAATTTCCAAACAGCATGTTATGTTAAACAGACACTTTCAGAAAATCTGCATTTGAACTCTCCCCTCCAGAAAAGGGAAGAAAAAAAAAAAAAAAGAAACAGTTCTTTTGCTTAGATTCCAGTTCTTGTCTTCACTGTGAACAACTGAGGCATGACAACATGGTTCTGGTATACAAGCCCTGAAAAATAAGATTTATAAAGCAAAAACGCAACTCAGACTGGGGTTGTCTTTAGCTTGTCAGTTTGACTTCTCTCGGAGCAGAGGAAAGGCTCGTGCCACTGGAGAACTGCTTGGAAACCCTGTGTGGAACTTGTTTATGCCACTCATTTCAGGCCCCCCGGCCAGGTAACCCCACCATGCACTGCAGACCCAGACGTGACTGGTGGCCAGGGTAAGAGCTGGTGTGTTGTGCTGCTGGAAGAGTATGGAAAAAGGCCTCATCATCCTCATCACAGCCAACTGCTGCATCAGAGGGAGCCTCCCAAGCCTCCTGGACCCTGCTGCCGCTTTCCTGCTGGACACTTTCCCCTCTTTACCTTCCTGCCTTTCTCTTTTTTTTTTCAGTTTTCCCTGTCAAGCACCTTCATTGCTAGAGCCAACATATGGCATAATTTAGAGATGCTGCTGAAGCTCTGTGCCTTTAAACTTGTGCAGCAACAGCCCTTTTGTTTCTTTTTTGTTTCTGTTGGGGCACAATTTGGGTAGGCAGTGAATCTGTGGGAGATGGGGCTAGAAAAGCACAGAACTTTTTGCTGAGTTCCATGCTGCTTGTTTTTGTTTTGTTTTTTTTTTTCTTTCCCTCTTTAATTTGACTAGAATCGAGAAACAAAGAAAGCCAAATCCAAACCATTGTTGCTCAGGCAACAAGATGTAGCTAAGAATGAAAACTGCAGCTTCATTAAAAGCGATGCAAAGGATGTGCTGTGGAAATTTCTGTCCATCAGACCTGAGCACGTTATGAAAACATCAATTTCCCTCAGATTCACTACATAAGCGGCTCAACCACCATGAGAAGTTTGCATTTGTTTATATTCATTGGAACTGTTGCTATTTGGAAGTTAAAATATTTTTGGCAGGCACCAAAGAGAGAAATGTGGTTAATTGCTTCTTGCCAATTATCAGTTCTGCTGGATATATCATACAGCTACCTAAGAAATCTGACAGGCTTCATAAAGTCAGCCTCAAGCTAATTAGTGATGTCAATGTTTTTCAAATGAGTGTTGATATGATTGCTGTACCTCATCCAGGGACCATCACCCTGTGTATTCACGAGATATGGCAAAGTGTCATAGCCATGAATCCAAAACTTTCTGAAATCTGAGCACATTTCTGTCCTTCTAGCTCCTCTATACTCCTCTGTTCCCAGTTTGTAATCCTGATTTAGCTTATGGATTTAGTTAATGTTAACTTAATCTATGTAACTGAAGAGAAAAAAACACATGGCAAGACTTCCTACATTAATGACTTGATATTATACATTTGTGATAATGAAGTGGCACATACAGCTATGAAGAAAGTTCTAGATTCTGCACTCTCACTGTATCTCATGATACTTGATTTTGTTTCACTTCAGTCTTCAACTGCTGGAATTGTTTAATGAAAGGGCAATTTTTTTGGGGGAAATAATTGATTAAGAATATGGAACAATCACACAAAAGTAAACAAAATCCCATAAAACCCAAAAACCTCCCACCGTATTTTATATACAAAAACCCACCACGTGCACATATTAACGTGTGCACTGTTGTTACCCTTTATGGTGTAGTTAGGAAACAGAAATGTAGTAAGGCAGAAACCTAATAATGTTCTTCTTTCAGGTATTAATTTGGTTAAAATATTAAACACACTCTTATCACTAGCAAATAATATCTTACTGCTATTTTTATGGTAGGCTTGAGTCCAATGTTCTGACCCAAACTGGCCTTGCTGTGTTAGACACTACAGGCAAACAGTAAGAAACCTCTCCTACCACACAGATCCTGTAATCTAAATAATAAATACAACCAAATGCTGAGAGGTGAAGGAATGGGCAGATGGTTGTCTTTATTTCACAGAGGGGGAACCAAATCAGTAATTAGTTCAGTGAGATACCACCGATCGAAGAGGGGCCCTGAAACAGAAAGACAACCCCAAACCAGGTTTCCTGTATCAAAGTCCACAGCATTCACCAGGTCAGAATTCTTCCAGCAATGAGAGCTGTGGGAGCAAAAGAAGAGAGTTAGGCATTAGTTGGAAAGGTTGACAGAATTGTGAGTCATTAGGTAAAAAGAGGAAATGGGAAGCTGGAGGATAGGATTATGGAAAAGCTAAAAGCAAAGCTTTTAATCTGTGAACCTTCCCTTCACAGATAGTTGAGGTATGACTGCCAAAATAAAATGTTTATTTTAGATTTATTCCCAGTAGGAGACTTTATAAAAACGTGTGGATCATACTTTTTTCAGTTTTATTTCATCAGCTGTTGGAAAGACTGTGCTGTCTCTCAGTTTCTGGAGATCAAAGTGTAGGCAGTGAAAAATAATCTAATCTGCCACTTTGGAATAATTTGCCACAGCAGGCATTCCCGGTGCAAATCAGAGTACAAATCAGATGGTGAATTGGTGATCTCAAAAGAGGATTACTTTGGATTAGCTGTCCAGTGAAGCAGGCACTTTGTACAATGCAGCAGACAGCTCCAACATGAGCCAATTCATTGCTCGTTTTTTCCCTTTTTTTTTTTAAAGGAACATTAGTTTACCAAATGGATTCTTATACACTAATTAACAGTTTTTTGACAGCGTTTGTGCCTAGAAGACAGATTATGTGACATACAACTAAGCAACTAAAACTTAATGGCCAGACTTTCAGGAGAGGGAGGAGGCTTGGTAGGAAGCAGCCCAAGCTGCGTTTTGGTTGACAGCAGGTGTGGGTTTGAACAGTGGTTTGAAGGTTCTGTCTTGAATGTCCATTTCAGCTTAGAGCTTGATTTGTGAGACAGGGAGGAGACGATTCTGTCCGGCCATGGTTCAGTCCTACTGCTTCTCCAGTTTAAGGATATCATGTTTTAGTGCTGCTTGAATTATAGAATCATAGAATGGCCTGGGTTGGAAGGGACCTTAAAGATCACAGAGACAGGAACACTTTCCACTGGACCAAGTTGCTCAGAGCCTCATCCCAACCTGCCCTTGAACACTTCCAGGAATGGGGAAGCCACAGCTTCTCTGGGACAGCCTGTGCCAGGGCCTCACCACCCTCACAGTAAAGATTTTTTTCTAATATCTAATCTAAACCTACTCACTGCCAGATGGAAGCCATTCCTCCTTGACCTGTCATTCCAGGCCCTTGTAAAATGTCTCTCCCCATCTTTCCTATAGGCTCCCTTCAGGTACTGGAAGGCCACAATTAGGTCACCCCAAAGCCTTCTCTTCTCCAGCCTGAACAATCCCAATTCTCTCAGCCTTTCCTCACAGCAGAGCTGCTCCATCCCTTTGATCACCTTGGTGGCCTCCTCTGGCCTGGCTCCAACAGGTCCCTGTCCTTCCTGTGCTGGGACCCCAGGGCTGGATGCAGCACTGCAGGTGGGGTCTCAGCAGAGCGGGGCAGAGGGGCAGAATCCCCTCCCTGCCCTGCTGCCCACGGGGCTTTGGATGCAGCCCAGCCCACAGGGGGTTTCTGGGCTCCCAGAGCACACGGCCGGGGCATGTCCAGCCTCTCACCCACCAGCACCCCCAAGCCCTTCTCCCAGGGCTGCTCTTGAAGAAAAGCTTTAATACCATTTTACTGAGAGTATACATTGCTAAATTAATCTACTTTTCAGTTTCATGGGACTGGTATAAGTAACAAGGTGATTATAAACACCACTTATCCATTTATGAACATAGTGCCCCGTTTCTTCAGGTTAATGTTTTACTCCATCGTGGTGTAGCTGTGAGGTCAGTATTGTACACAATCAATCGTTTTGCCGCCTCCCTGTTTGCCTGGGTCCTGGTCATTTATTAATAAAGATAAAACCATTCTTGGCTGCATTTCCCATGTCACGAAGTTGGCATGTTGACTTAAGGAACACCGCCTATCCAGAACCAGCCTCTGGGGTAGCTGTAAAGGGATTGGAAAAGAAATAAAGGACTCACTTGGACATCATGCACTAAAAAGAGGGAAACTGTGCATATTCTGTGTGTGTGAAATGGCGTCTGTTTCAGTATGCATGGAAAGCAGTCTTTGATGGAAAGCTCAAATTTCCTGGGCAATATAAAATCCCTGTGGAAGAAGAGCAGAAGTTGCCAACTCTTACTGTGACGGCAGAAAAACGCATGTGCTAAAGCTTGAGATCCAGGCAGCTTCACATTGAGGTGAGTCCAGATCCAGCAGCACTATTTTCTCCTCTGTTTAGACAGTAACAGCTCCAGCTCATAGTCCCAGCTTTGCCCCTGTTGCCTTTTTCAACCTAAAAATGAAACTCGGAGATAATTTTCAGCATGGGAGGTAATACAAAAGTGGATCTTTATTTGGAGGCCTCCAGGGGCAGTTTATGGAGAACGTCCACAAAAGTCCACCCATGCGGGGTGAACACAGTTTTTATAGGTTTTAGGAAATGAGCATGATTGATAAAAAGCACGAATTAGGAGGACAAGTGGTGATGCAATTCCCCTCCAGGGAAAAGCTAAAAGCCCCAGGTGCTCCCTTCTCTGGAGCCTCCTCCCTTGGTACTAGCTGTACTTTGTCCATGAAATGTATCTCCAAGAGCTGTCCTCAGCCTGGGTAGCCAGGAAGAACCAAGATAGGACAGGGGCCTTGCACCCTCAGGAGCCCGGAGCTCTGCAATTTGTTTTGTCTTGCTGCCTAGGGAAAGGGCATGGAAAAGTACTGGGAAAACTAGCTAGAATACTATAATAGGCTACAGAGCTCCAAATGTATGCACGAAAAACACAGAGAACATAGAAAAAAAGGCACAAACCAAGACGGCTTCACCCCCACCCGCTGACACACTGGGGAGAGGTGTGAGCAAGCTGAAATTTCAGGAGGCACTGGTGAGCAGTGATTTTGCAACATCGTTTCTGCGTTCAGAGCGAGCCTGAACAAGCGCTGGGAAGCTTGGTGCCTGCTCCAGACAAAGGTCAGTACATTGCTAATGATTCGGTCCCAAACTGGTTGTTCTGTCAGAGGTTTCCTCCCCTGTATCATCAGCTCACTCTCTCCTCTGGACTCTGCAGCAGGCCAGAAGTAAGCCAGAATAAGAAAATACCGTAATTGCTCTTGAATCTTCTTTTGAAATGGATGAAAATGTTGTTTCCCTGGTGCCCGGTGTCCTAGGTGAGACACCAGTTTCAGCAATGAACAAAGTCCTATGAAAAGTGACAGGGAGCCTTACACCTCTAAACTGCTGGGATGGAATGAGGTCAGGTTTGGCACAGTGCATTACATCAGCTGGAGGAATGCTCCTTTAAAAGACAGCCCTTGCTGGCCACGCCGGATACGTGTTCCACCCTGCCTGTGCAAAACCACCACTGAAAGCCTCTTTGTCCACCAGGGCTGTGACAAAGGTGTTCAGGTATGTTTCTGCAAGAAGCAGGAGGAACACATACTGTCTTTTATGTGTGTCTGTAATACAGCTCTGTGTGCTCTCAGTCATCTGCAGCGTGCTGCTCCTGGAGCACACCAATGACCCTCTGCATAAAGCAAACATCAGAACCTGTCTTTTAAATCAAGAAATACTTCTTCAAACACATGGGGATTCAGGCTTGCAAGAACTGTTAGGATTTTGATACAGGATGCAAGTTTCTTGGCTGCTTTAGGAGTGTTCCAAGTCCACCTGTGCTTGGTGTGCATTGTTACTTAACAGGAACAGCAAACTTTAAAAGGATAACAAATAAGACTTAATGAGTTTTCCTCATGTGACAGACTGGAAACCTGTCTATGTGTCCATGACAGAGACAGAAACAACACCAGATTCTTATCAAATATATTTGTTTGTCTTAAAATTCTTCCAAAACATGACAAAGTGCTAAAGGCACTTTAATCTTGGCATGTGCAATTATTTCTTATGAAATAAAAAATTTGCTTATGAAATCTTCCTGTCCCTGCACATCATTCCAAGCTGCCTAGGTACCAGTATAAACCTAACCCTGACCTTAACTCTGACCAAGTACCTAAGCAAACACTTTGTTTGTACCTGTGAACAGTTCTACTGAAGTCACAGGTTTGAAGTTCTGCATGTGATTTTTCCCAGCTGTGTGTTAGTTCATTATACAGAAAGCAAAAATCCAATCTCCACATACATATGTGTATGTGCATATATACATGTACATATGTATCTATCTGCCCAAAAGGCAGTGGTGTACCTAACAGCCTACTAGCAATCAGATGAGTTTTTGAGCACTACCCAGAGGTTTTTGACTCCAGGCTCTCCTGCCTTCCTTAAATGTGTGCACCAAAGGTCATTGGGATGAGAAGGCAATTCACTGAAATCCATCAGTCTCACAATGTGGTGAGTGGCAAACCTGTGGTGAATACGTGTAAATGCCTAATAAAGACACAGCCATAATATGACCGTGTGACATCTGATTTTTTTCCAGCGTTCAAACGTAAGTGGGCTGCAGTTGACAGACAAGTGGATACTATATGTGTGTAAAGAAACAACACAGTCTGTGCCTTAGCTTTTGATTGGGAGACTGAAGGATTCCTTGGTATCATGAATTTTTTTATCTTGTAGAAGTTTTTTTTAATTTAGAACACGTTCCCCCCAAAAAGGTACATAACGACGTTATGTGAAAGGATGGGAAGGCACATTGTCTTATAATTTATTGCTAGGTGCACTAACACTGTCCATATTAAACATAAATCTTCTACTGATGTGAACTGTACTCAGAGAAATCAGCAGCAGATTATACAAGCTATGGCTATTCTGCCTCCTTTCATTCCCAGGGCATTAACTTACTTGTTATGTTTCCACCTTGGAAGCAGCAAGTAAATTTAGAGTGATAGCTGCTCAGCAGTCAGTGCTACGCACAGAAACTGGATTTGAACGTAAGCATGTCTGCTGCTCCGAGCTCTCTCCTGGGGCTGAGAAAGCAGACAGGTTTTATTTTGCCGTGGTAAGAAATTGTACCTGTAAGAATAAGTGAATCGTTAAAACCTGAGATAGATTCTGTTTCCCGAGCTCCTGGATGTGTTTGGGCTTAATGGTATGTATGAAGCACTCATAAATGCCAATACATGGGAATTTTCTGACCTCACAGCTTCAGATATAGTTTCCAGCTCACCATCTATCCCATCTTTTTTTCCCCCAAGTATGTTCAGCTCTGTTCAAACAGGAAGATGTCCTACTCTCTGTTTGCTCCAGTTCTGTCACTAATCCTGGTCCAGCTTGGGGTGGGTTCATCAGGAAAGGGAGGGACAGCAGCGGGCTGCTCGGCGTGCTTGGAACGGGAGGGAAAGGAAAATGCAACGACTGAAATGTACCACCAGAGAGAGCTTTTGTCTTGCTGGCTTTGTTAGGGACACTGCACACAGCTGTCCTGCAGCTCTCAGCTCGCAATGGAAGTTTTATAAGTGTTGAATTATCAGGTGGAGAGTAAGAATCGAAATTCAGGAAATATAAATGCTCTGTGTGTGTGCTCGAGTCGAGTAATTTTAACTGCACACTTCATCCCTTGAAGCGATGAGGACGGCTGGCACAACTGATGTCAGCCAGGGGAAAGCTGCTAGAGCTGAATGTCTCCTATCTACAAAGGCCCTGGTCTGACACTGGTTCCTCTGATTTTGGCTGGTACCATCTAGAGAGCATGGGGCACTCTGGGAGTGATGGGACTGCCCTTGGAATTGAGTGGGGACCTGCGCTGCATCTCTCCTTTGCCATGAAATCATAGATTCATAGCGTCATAGAATCACGTAGGTTGGAAAAGATCTCCAGGAGCATCAAATCCAACATTTGACCAGTCAAGCTCAGGCATGACTTTTGGTTTCCACAACTGACACGTTACACAATTGCAAAATGTTTGTCAAATGGATGTGATCACACCTTCATTGAGATTTGAAATGCTTTTTTATCACTCTGGATTTCTCAAGTGGAGAAAACCAGCTTCCATGAAACGGATAAAACTTCACAGTAACTTTTGTTTCACTCTTCATTCGTCTGTGGGGTAGAGCTTGGAAGGTATTTTATCTGGTATTGTTTGTGGCAAAATACCAGCGTTGGCTCAGGAACAGAATCAGGTAGGTCAAAGCTCTGAAGCTGTTTCTGGGAAGTGTCAGGACATGTTTGCAGGTTTCCCGGCTTCTTTCCTGGGCATTCGGTGTTGCAAAGAGGATACCAGGCAAAATGGACGATAACTGTGATCCAGCATCTCCACCAGCCTCGTGGTTCGAGAGGAAGCATCCCCCTCCCTGCCCTCCCCACCTCCAATATCCCTGCTCCACTTTTATTGCAGAAGTGTGTTTGCAGTTTTGAAGGTGAACAACACCATCATCATGTGAGCCTGGTGAGACCTCTGTGAATGCTGATGGAAACCTCCACCGAGGCAGCGACGTCCCTCGTTCTCACAGGAAGACGATTGCTATCGTTCGGTTCTTTCACTTAACTGGGCCACGCCGGTCCTTCCCGCACTGAAACTTCAGGGACTGCTCAGGAACAGGCATGCTCAGGCCTGTAGAGAAGCAGTTCTCACTGCAGGGAGAATCATTGCAGCTGGCTCTGTTCTCTTCCAGAAACCGTCTAGTCCTGGGAATGCCTGACCTAGGAATTTCTTAGTGTCTTAAATGCTCCTCATTGAAATGTCCCAGTCTACTCAAATTTTTTTTTTTTTTGTGTGTAAGGAGATCAAACAGCATATTAAACAGCCACCAAAGCAACACATACCCTCCAAGTGAGCCAGACACATGATCACACAATCAGACAAACTCCACACAATCTAACTGTATGTAGGCATGAACATCAAGAAGCCCTGGAGAAAAAGACCATACCACAGGTCACGTGGATTATTCTGGCATGTTCTGTCAAGCCAACTTAATTATAGGCTGTCTTTAATGCCGTGTTCCAGGCTTTTATTTTGCGTGTGTGTCTGTGTCACTAAATAAATAACAACACTGACAGACTAAAACTTTTGTGAAGTCCTACAAAAGCTGAGCTATTCATGCTGGTTTGGGATTCATATAGACAAGACTTCAAACTTCAGTGGTTCCTGCTAGGAATGGGTGACTATGCTCAAGTATCCTAGTACAGAAACAGGCTCTAGTTTGTTTGTGTGCTCAAAAAACCCATTGTGGCAGTAGATGTATTCCAATGTCGTTTTCAAAAATTTATTTTAACAAAAACGGACCTCTTAAATTTATTCCACCCTAATTTTCACCCCAGAGTGAGCTCTTTATTTGTGATCATTGCACTAGCTGCTTGCTAAGAATCCTGTGGTGTTCCAGGCCTTGACGTCAATGAGGACAGACACATTGCTGCACTACTCGACTGACCAGGTATGCAGTCAGGGCTGATCATATTAAAAATTCATCAGCTCCAAGTGACATTTTAGAGTTGCTACAGTTTGAGACTGTGCTTTAAAGAAAAGGTGAAAACTCGTCATAAACAATCCAGGATTTGACCCTGCAAGGCATTACATGCCTTTGGTAATATGTGAAACTCTCCTCTTAGCCACCTTCATCCTTCAGAGTGAATGACAGTAAAATAAATCTTTGGACAGCCTGGACTGATGGGCTGAGGCCAGTGGTCTGAGGTTCAACAAGGCCAGGTGCCGGGTCCTGCCCTTGGGTCACAACAGTGCTGCGGGATGGGGCAGAGTGGCTGGAAAGCTGCCCTGGGGAAAAGGACCTGGGGGAGCTGGTGACAGCAGCTGAACAGGAGCCAGCAGTGCCCAGGTGGCCAAGAAGGCCAATGGCACCTGGCCTGTATCAGCAATGGTGTGGCAGCAGGACCAGGGCAGTGACCGTCCCCCTGTGCTGGGCACTGCTGAGGCCATGCCTCAAATCCTGTGTCCAGTTTTGGGCCCCTCACTGCAAGAACATTGAGGTGCTGGAGCATGTCCAGAGAAGGGCAACAGAGCTGGGGAAGGGTCTGGAGCACAAGTCTGAGGAGGAGCAGCTGAGGGAACTGGAAGTGTTTGATCTGGAGAAAAGAGGCTCAAGGGAGACCTTATCACTCTCAACAACTGCCCGACAGGAGCATGGAGCCATCTGGGATTGGGCTCTTCTCCCAGCTAACAAGTGACAGGACACCAGGAAATAGCCTTAGGCTGCACCAGGGGAAGTCTAGACTGTACATTAGGGAAAATTTCTTCCCTTAAAGGCATTAGAACAGACTGCCCAGGGTGCTGCTGAAATCACCATCTCTGGAGGTATTTAAAAGATGTGTGGATGTGGCACTGAGGGGCATGGTTTAATGGTGTAGTTGGCAGTGCTGGGTTGATGGTTGGACTTGGTCATCTTAAAGGTCTTTTCAATCTGAAATGATTCTGTGATTCTGATTTTAAAACTTTAAACTGAGTGCCTGGCTGTGTCTGTGGATGCAGTTTGGCTCTTTTGCCGTTGGTCTATGACCCATTCCCCCACATGAAGGGCAAGGTGTGATACAGGAGCAGGGCATTGCCTGGAGCAGGGGCCCTCCCTCTGCCCAGCACTGCACGTTCCCAGGACCAGCCCTGCCACACGGCCTGTGAAGCAGCATCAACTCAGCCATTTCTCAGACCACACTGAGAATGAATCAGCTCAGGGAGCTGCTTCGGGTGAAAACAAGCCAGCAGAACACGATGCACAGTCTGTGCCTGCCCGTCTCAAAAGCAGAGGAGGCTGCACAAGGAAAGAGATGCGGAGAAACTCAGGAAGGCACAAAGCCAGCGAGAGCGCTCCAACCCTCTGGTTGCAATGCACCTCGGTATGAACGAGGTTGTGGCTCTTTCTCTTCTCCACGTAGGGTGGGCGAGGATGTGGGCTGGCAGCACGCACCTCCTCAGCCCACCTCACACCAGCCAGCTGCACCAGCACAGCCACTCATCCCTGTCCTGCCTGACCTTCCTCCCTGCCCGGCTGTGGGTGCTCCTCGTGAGCCAGTGGGACTCAGCAAAGGCTGCAGCTGGTTTTGGGCCTCTTTAAGGACCAGCTTCCAGAAGGGTCTGGAAAAGGCCAGGGCTGGCTCAGGGGTTGCAGTGGAGAGGCAGAGCACTCTGGTGCTGAAGGAGGGGAGCTGTGGCAGTGGGGATTCTTTCGCTTGGCTCAGCTGGCTGGGAAAGCACTGCACCAGCACAAGGCAGCCCTCTTCAAAAGCTGCTGCGCCTGGAGACTCCTGGTTTGCCAAGAGAGCGGGTATTGGTGGAGTTCCATCACTGCTGGCTGAAGGCTTCTAGACTTGAGCAAGAACAGTAAAATGGCCTGGATTGGAAGGACCTTAAAGATCATCTTCTTCCAACCCCCTGACATGGACAGCAACACCTTCCACTTGACCAGATTGCTCAGAGCTCCATCCAGCCCAGCCTTGAACACTTCCAGGGATGGAGCAGCCACAGCTTCTCTGGGCAACCTGTGCCTGTGCCTCATCACCCTCAGGAAAGAATTTTTTCCTAATATCTAACCTGAGCCTACTCTCTGTCAGTTTGAATCCATCCCACTTGTCCTGTCACTCCAGGCCTCTGTAAAAAGCCCTTCTCTGACTTTCCTGTAGGCTCCCTTCAGGTACTGGAAGGCCACAATTAGGTCACCCCAGAGCCTTCTCTTTTCTGTGCTGATCAATTCTAATTCTCTCAGCCTTTCCTCATAGGAGAGATGCTCCATCCCTCTTGGACTCACTCCTACAGGTCCATGTCTTTCTTGTGCTGAGGACCCCAGAGCTGGATGCAGCACTGCAGGTGGGGTCAAGCATCCTCCATTTGATGGTGGGGAAGAAAAGCCCTGAATACAACAGGGACTCCAGTGTTCAGGATGTTTTTTCCATTGCTCTGTCACCCCCAGTGTGCCTGATCTGTCTTGGTAGATCTCAACGCTTCTTTTCCCTGCAAATGACTCCTTTGTCCTTTCCAAGCGTACCTTTGCAAAGTTTATAAGGGGAAAGTGACACAACAGACGAGTTGCTCTGCACTGCTTTCATAAATGCCAGTGCTAGGCTGAGAGTTTATCCTGGATTTTTGAAGCAAGGGACTGAAAATATTACCTTTCTTCCTCTTCTATCAATGCTTTAGCCCAAGGCTTCCAATTTCAGCGTATTTCTTAGCACAGGACAATACCACAAGGTAAAAAGTGGCTCCAAAGCTCAACTGTTCAAAATGGAAGTGGCATACAGCCTTGTGATATAAACCAGCTGACGCATATCAAAGGGAAAATAAAGGAATGAGGAATATTTGCAACTATTTTTGTGCAGCAGTTGTGGAGGGAGGGGGTGGTTATCATTGTCTACAGGGGCAACACAAGCAGATGTGCCTCTGTAAGGCAGCGAAAAAGTCACCCTGTTACAGGTGACCTGGCACCACATTTGCCTCATAATGACTTGTCCAGCAAGACTGCTTTAAACCATGGTCAAGGGAAGTGGTTCCCAATGGATCTCAGGCAATTTTGAATTTACCAGAGCAAGGACTGTACTGCACAAAACACCTTCTGTTTGTATTTTGGGCTCTATATTTTTTCTATAAGTCTGAAGGACCCTGCAGTCCATTTCAGAGAACTTTTGGAAGGATTAATCCTCCCAAAAAGGGGAGAAACAGAGACTAGTGGCACTAGTGGCACTGCAATGCAGGCAGCTGTACTTTTTTCTGTCATTTTCAGCTGTAATGGTGTTTAACTTCTGGAAGAGGATACTCAGAGAAGATGTGGATTATCCAGCCTCTGAGATACTGAAAACCTGTCTGGACATGGTCCTGAGCAACCTGCTCTGGCTGGTCCTGCTTTGGGCAGGGTTTGGACCAGGTGATCTGCCAAGGTGCATTCCTGCCTCAGCTGATCCCGGATAGTGAGTGACTGTGTGTGTCTGCCTGCGAGAGAGCAGCAGTGAGTGCAAGAGCTGCTCAGTGGCCGGCAGTCAGTGCATGCCACTTATCTCCAGATTATCATTTAGTCCCTGCTTGCTGGGCGAACCTCAAGCCTGCCTTGGGAATGAGAGCTCTGCCAGAGCACCATGAATTCGCCTTTCCCACAAGTGTAAGCAGAAGCATTAACATGATACGTGTTTCTGGGCAGGTCTGATCTTGCATCTGAATATGATGCAAGAAGGAAATATCTTTAGTTTTTCCGGTTTTAGTTCGAAATTGTGAAAGGTGTCTTGAAACCAGCGAAAAGGCTCTGCAGAAAACGCAGCATGCGGAGCTAAGCTTGCGAACGAAGCGTTCTGGTTTGCCACGGCGCAGTTAAAGTTAGCAGCACGGTGTGGTTTGTCCCGTTGTGGTTAGTCATGATGCAGCAGTCTTCGCTCAGACCATCACATATGGTTTTTCTCTGTGCTTTCCTCCTCCTCCCCCTCATTCCCACAATAGATGGAGCTCACTGAATGAGCAGCCAGAGATTCTGTCTTTGAACCTTGCTCAGTGTTTGACTAGTCTGTCTGCTCAGACACCGAGAAGCAACATGGACACGTGGGGGCCCAACAAGCTGTGTTCATCCTCACCAGCTTCCAACCTTATTTTGGGGTAATTCCCATTTGTGGTTCACCCTCAGCCTGACTCCAGGGCTCACCACACCACATGGCTGCTCATGGGAAGGGTTTTGCCAGTGTGAGCCTCTCAGGGAGCTGTATCCATTGGCTGGGTTCTCGGGGAGCTGGAGCCAAGGTGGCCTGGTGGCCTGCGAGTGCTTCAGGGGTGGAAGCACAATGACCTGACAGCAGGGCTGGGGGCTTTACCAGCAGCAAGAAGCAGCTGTTGGTCCCAGCCCATCTCCAGCACTGTCAGGCCCCTGCAGCCTCCTCAGCTTTGCAGGGCAACTGCTGGCCTCTGACTCACTTTCTTTCAACATGAGGCAGGTTAGTTTTGGCTTTATTTACCACCATGAATCATGGCGGTGGTTGTTTCTGTTGCGGGACAGCTATGAAAGGGATGGGAACACACGTCCCTCACGGGCCCCCATGGTGGCCAAAAGGTGCCTTTGCCTCACCAGAGCCAGCACTGAGCCAGCAGCAGGGGGAGTTCATGGCCAGTTAAAGCCCACAGCACAGCTGGCTTGGATTGAGGACTCAGCCTGGCATGGACAACCCTGCCAGCCAGGCTTGGAGGCACAACCTCTGAAGTGACCATCACAGCACAGGAGATGTCTCAGAGGTGTGTAGGTTGGTCAGCTTTGGACACAGACTCACAGGGGCAGGAGGAGGCATCCTTCCAGGGGGGGTTCCATGACCTTATGCCAATGTGCATACGCACTGGAGTTCATCAGAGCTGCAGCTACCAGCAGCGAGAAAAGAAGCAGACACCTTGCCCTGAGGAGTGCACACCAGCAGTGCCAAACTAGCAGCTGAGGGATCATGTCGTGATCAGAGGAGTCTGAAATCTGCATTGCTGGGCAACGCTATTTTCCCTGCTTATATCAGCTGTGTAAAATACATAATTCTTTCTCAAGAGATAATACGCAGCTACAAACAATTTTTCAGAAAAGATTAGTCTTGCCTCAATCACACCTTTAAAAAGGCCTATGATCAGCAGATGAAACTGAAATGTTCACAAAGCCCTATAGAAAATGGCACTGCGCTGAAGAATTGATGCACTGAAGTAGAAGGTTAATATAAATAATATAAATGATGACTAAGCCGTGTGCTTTCAGCCGGGTGAAAAGCTGCATTTCACAGCTAGCTACACAGTGTCTGGGATCTGCCTCTCAGATAACGGCATGGAGAATATCAAAGCTAAATTGGCAAAGCCTTGAGCTGACCTTCACCATGAAGTAACTTCCCCGTGATGACTTCCTTTGGCAGGCCCTGCTCAGGTCTTGTTGAAGATGGCAAACCATGGGGACAAACCTTTTAGCAGTGCTTGTTGTGATAGGACAAGGAGCAATGGTTTTAAACTAAACCAGGCTCTAGTTAGATTAGATATCAGAAAGAAATCTTTTACGAGGAGGGTGATGGGGCACTGGAATAGATTGCCCAGGAGGAGACGAGGTACACCATCCCTAGAAACATTCAAGACCGGGTTGGATGGGGCCCTGAGCAACCTGGTCCAGTGAAGGTGTTGCTGCCCATGGCAGGAGCTTGGACGAGATGAACTTTAATGTCCCTTCCAACCCAGGCCATTCTGTGATTCTATGACGCTGAACCAGGCGTCTCGCTGTCACTGCTGGATCTGTTCTAAAGCTCTTTGGCCAGACAGAACAATGACTATACTCGTGATTGAGATTTGAAGACATGCAGGTGTTGTACCAACAAATAAATGCTAACTATTACTGTGTGTAAATTATCTGCTTTTAGAAGAATATTTTTGTCATCTGACTTTTCCTCTGTGGAAAACTCAACATGCAGTACAAAAACAGAGCTAGCAAAGAGATTACATTGACCATGATGTGACACGGAACGCTAAAATGTTGAATTTAAACATTAGGCACTTGATTTTGATCAATGCAGTTATTAACAGATTTGTTATGGTTGTTGAATGGGATGGCACAGAAATAAGGGAAAGGATGAAAGCATCTGGCCACTAGTTTATTTTTCTGGCTCTGAAAGACACCGTCGCATTACTGGCAGCAATAACTGGTCTGCTTTTCCTGTTGGATCAATGTCTTTCTTTGACCCACACACCAAAACTCGAAGGCTTCTCTAAGTGCTGTGTTATTTTAACACGTACAAAAACAAGCACAAGCCAACAACTTTGGCCGTTTGTCACACTGGAAGAAAACAATGGCAATTGTTCACCAGCAACAGGGCGGGCTTGTCCCTGTGGCCGAGCCAAGGCCTCCTGGCGGCTCTGCTGTGGGTCACTGTCACCAGCAGAAAAACACGCCCTGGGGACAGGCTGTTCTTTGCCCCAGCCCCCTCCCTGCAAGCCCAAGGACGGGTGGTGGGTGCTGGGAGACAGCACAAGGACAAGGCCAGCTCAGCCCTGCTCCTGTGGGAGCAGAGGCTGGAGGGAAACAGTCCTGTGCCTGCTGGCAGAAACCCAGCTCCTGGGGTCTGCATGGGGCTATCTCCAACCACAGAGTTACAGCTTCACTTGGGGAGGGCTGGAAAAGAAGCAGTTTCCTCCCACTCATCCTCGTCCCCCACATCTCGGGGTGAAGTCTCAGTGGAGTCAGCTGCAGAGGTAGCTGATGCTGACAGAGAATCACTGAAAGCCTTGTGTGGATGCTGACTGCCTCCTCCAAGGGCAGGATCCTGTTAGTTACTGCTGTGAGAAATCTCATTATCTTTTTTTAAAAAGCTAAAAAAAGAGAAAGAAGGCCATGCCTTTTCCTTCCTGTTCCTTTGCCTCTCAGTATAAAGCACCAGCATCTTGCCTTCAAAAAATTAACCTCCTTTCCCTCCTCAAGAGTTGATGATGAAGAGAAAATACAATTTTTGAGAACTGGTTAGTTTGGATGAAACTGCTGTAAGGGAAACCTTCATAATACAATACAATAATAAAAAAATAAGTGCTTATTTGCTGCTGGGAAAAACATTTACAAGAGGATTTCAGGCTAATGAAGATGTGTTTGACCTGCCTGCTGGTTAGTGGTGTAGGTGAGTTCATCTTTCCCATGACTGTATTAAGCACTTTTTAAAGGCCTTGCCTCGCCTTCCTTTCCTTACCTTACTGTGTTATCCCTTCACCTGTCTCCACACTGAAGGACCAACTGTCCTTAAATACAGTCACCTGTACAAAGGCCTTGTTCAAGATTAACTGCACAAAAGAACTGAAAGTGATGGCACTTCAAACAAACCTCTAGGCAGAAAGGAGCACAAGTGATTTTCAGAAGTGCACCCTGCCTAAACATCTATTCAGGATCTCCTTTTAAAGCCATCTGGGGAGAGCAGTCCATAATTGTTTATTTCAATTCACAGCTCTAGACAGAATAATTTGCCGTCTATGATCTTTTTACTTTGAAGGCTGGCTGCCTTGGATTTTGAATTCTAATTACTTTACCTACTGGAAGCCACAAAACCGCTGCTTCTCCTGCCGCAATCTCCTTAAACTGACTACCCACAGTATTTTTTTTTTAGCAGATTAGCAAAAATCATTGAAAAGGTGAAAACCCTGAAACTATTTTTTGATAATTTCATCTTGCTTTAGGTGGATTAAAGAAGTCCTATCATTTAAAGCTGGTATTTGGCTTCACAGAGTACTTATTCTTTCTGCTTTATCAGGAAGAAAAAAGATTTTAAAGGGGAACTACTGAAAGTGTTCTGCTCAGGACCCTGGACCAAACTGGTGTTATTAAATAAGAAAATAATAAATTGGCCAATAAACTCTGTCTTTAGCCATGTTTCTTCACTTCTGTGATACAGCAATCCATGCTGCCACGACAGTAACATACACTCTTATATAGAGGCATATGTTACATACAGAGATATTTTTTATCCTTAGCAGAAGTCAGTGAAGGCTGCTATGTGCTTGAGTGACCACAGAACCAACACACTGGCTTGAAAGTATTCAGAATACACAGAAAAGCACAATAAATTTTCAAATAAGAGGCAGGAAAAATTCTTCCCCAAGTTCTCCTTCTAGACAGATGTGAATGTATCTCATCAATTTTGTGAGTCTGGCCACGCAGGAGCCCCATGTGACTTAGACTGCAAAGGCCACCTCTATCCTTTAACCTATTTCTGCTTCATCTCAGCATTGCACACTTTTGAAATAAGGATGAAGATGATGATGATGATGATGATGATGATGATGATGAAGACCCTAAAGTTGTTGCAATGGAGGTTCACATACGAGCTGCTCCAGGACCAGTCTCCGCAGGCCTTTTGTAATTGCAGAGGGTTTTGCTCAGAGGCATCTTGATGTGGAGTCAACACAGCACCTCAGTAAATAAGGCACTTGCATTCATTTATTTGTTGCTGTGAGTAAAACTAAATGCTACTATGAGGTTTTTTTAAATGTTAGCCTAATGCCAAGACTAAACTTTAAAGAACTGAGAAAGGCCCCGTTTGATTCCTGAGTTACTGAGGTAGATGGAGAGAACAGGACAGAACAGCATAAGCCTTCCCTTGTTAGCCATGAGGTGATTATTAATAATCATGCACATTTTTCATCAGTGCTAAGTAATGTCTTCCTGAAAATAACATATTTTGAACATTTTCTTAGTATGCAGGTAGGCACTTTTTCAGCCAGCTCTGCACTTGACACCCAACCAATTTCTTCCCGTTCTTCTACCTTTTCATGCCCATGCTTTACTCTTGAATCCTTGAGCTACCAATAAATTGCTCTGTCAAAAACCCTACTTCAGCCTGCAATTTTGCCTCTCTCTGTCCTGGCACTTGTCTTGGGGTGACTTTATGATGTGTATCCTCTGTCGCCGCTCTATGCCCAGACATGATTCCTGTGCCTTTCTGTGTCTTTAAAACTGGGTGCAAGAGAAAGAAAAAAAGCCAGATGAACTTTTCAAAACAGTTTTTTGTGCTCCAAGGACATTCACTCCCCTGTGTTCCTGCTGCTGCAGAGCAGAGGAAAGCACCTTCCTGCTTTTCCCGGCTCTTGGCTCCATTTCTCGGAGGAGAGAGACGGAGAGTTCAACTCCTTTGTTTCCCTGGGACTTTGGATTTTTCCTTCTTCTCTCCTGGACTGTTCAGAACACCAGAACATCAGAACCTCCCTGGGAGCCCTCACACCTCGGCCCGGAGGGGCCCAAGCTGACCCAGCTCTGAAGGGGAGAGAGAGAGAGAGAGAGAGCCCACATCCACGGAAAGGACTCTAAAATCTTACCAGGTTTTCTCTCCACAGGGAGAGGTTTTATTATTTAGCATTATTCTTTTCTCCTGTGTTTGTTAAATAAATAGATTTTTTTCCTTCTTCCACCTTCCTTCGAGGAATTTTTTCCCGAGCCTGGTGGGGGAGGGGTGGCTGTAACCTGCCTGCTATAGAGGAGACGTTCCTCCCAGAGCGTTCCTCCGAATTTTTGTCTCAAACCAGGACAGCGCTGTCTCACGTGGCAGCACCTTTTCTGACACCTGAGCTGGGGTTAAACACCTGTGCCCAGGACCGAGGAAGGTGAGGGGCTGAGTGAGGAAGGAACTGGGGGGTTACCAAGGGTGTTGGAGGGGAAGAGAGTAATTTTCAGGTGTTACCAGTACTGAGAAGTGAACCATGGTTTCGCTGCTGTTCATGCCAACAGAAGAACAATGGCATTTGTCAGGCTTTTCCTGGTGACTCAGGACTGCAGATGACAACAAACAGAGCAAGATGCTCCTGCAGGCAAGGACTGGGAGGTGTCTGATGTGGCTACCTTCGGAAAGGCCTACGGAGAAGAATTAACTGCATAACTACAACCAGCAAATTAATTTGTTCTCAGTAATTGAGAAGAACAGTCCTCTAAATAAACATTTAAGCAGATGGTAGATAAGCAAGTGATAAACCTGCAAGACATTCCTGCAGGTTTAAGGACTTTATGGCAATGGGAACCCTATGATACACAAATTAAATGGAAGTGAAAAACCCAGAAAGTTCTGTCTTTCATTTCCCCACAGGATCCACCATTGACTTGCGATATTACTACGCTACCAAACAATAGTAATTGAGTAGCATCTTTGTTTTTTTCCACTCTACTGCAGAATTAAATCTACTTTGAAAGCTATGGCCACCGGCATTCCTACTTCCCTTTATTCCAACACACTGTCTTAACATACCATCCTTATGAAATCATTTTTTTAGAACTTGAAGCCAAGTGATGCTAACACATTTAATATTGCAAAACAAAAGTGAACAGAGGGCTGTTTCACACAACACAATAAAAAAGGACTTTTTAAAAAAACAGACTTCCTTGCAGACTTTATGAATTTAAACTCTGACTTTCTTTAGCCAGAAGCATGATTTCGAGATGTTTTAGAATCACAGCTATTGTGTGGAAGTTCCCTTAACATAAAACCCAACCAACTTTAATAGCCTCAATGCCATTTCTACAGACACGGCATCCTTAGTGTAGTTGCAGT
This sequence comes from Mohoua ochrocephala, assembly GCA_013398855.1. Lineage (NCBI taxonomy): Eukaryota > Metazoa > Chordata > Aves > Passeriformes > Acanthizidae > Mohoua > Mohoua ochrocephala. The sequence continues at coordinate 112,162 of VZTA01016263.1, read as the reverse complement.
TACACATCATCAATTTTATATCCAGTAACAGCCAGAAACAACAACATTTTATTCTTTCTTAGAACCAAAAATCCTGGGGAGAAAAATAAAATAAGCAATCTGCTAATCTGAAAAAAAAGAAAGTAGCAGATTGCTTTATTATTTTTCCCTCAAAATTAACTCCAGTATTTAAATATGTATATCTAGATATCATAGCTGCAAAACAAATGTAAATGCCCCTGCAATCTATTATATGTCTGCCACACGGAATTAGCATTTCCCATTTTGACAGAAACAGTTGCCTTACCTAGATAGTGTTACCATAGAATCCTAAAAAGGTTTGGGTTGGAAGGGACCTTAAAGATCATCTTGTTCCAACTCCCTGACGTGGACAACGACACCTTCCACTATCCCAGGTTGTTCAGAGCCCCATCCAACCTGGCCTTGAACACTTCCAGGGATGGGGCAGCCACAGCTTCTCTGGGCAACCTTTGCCAGGGCCTCACCACTCTCACAGTAAAGAATTTTTTCCTAATATCTGATCTAAACCTGCTCTCTTATGTAGCAGAAATATTTGTAATAAAAAAAAAAAAACCCTGACTAACCAAAAAGAAATCAATTTTGTTTTGAGGGTTTGATTAATTAAAAAGCAGCAATAAGCCCCAAGTTTCCTCCCCACTTTCTGGACATGGCCTGCTGGCATGGAAACCAGCACAGGCATTATCCATGTTGCTGGCAGAATACACCTGCCCAACATGAGTTCCCACACTGGGAATCAGGGAGAGCAACATTTTTCTAACGCACTTACCAAGTTGCCCCTAAAAACAAAGATTCTGCATGAAAATAACAGATTAAGATCTTAAATGGATCTGACTGTGGTGTGCTCTATCACACGGATCTCATTTTGATCAAGACGCCTCCTCGTGAATTTAATTATTACCTAACCCAGCCCCAGATGCAGCTGTGTTTTCACTGCTGGCGTCTCCAGGCACTGCAATACAAATGAAGTCATAAAAGGTTTTGAAATTCCGTTTCAGTGAATGTTTTATTTGTAATATATTCCTTTGTTAAAAGAATTACATTTCTACCCTTTACTGCTAGCAATTGCAAAGAAACCCAAAACAAACAACCTCCAAACTGTAGCAATTCTACCTGTTTTCAGAGAGCATTCATTAATATCCTTCTGCTAAGTGCCAGTTTCTGGCCAGTTCTTGCTACCATTTTAAGAAGCAATAGCTTGTAATGCAAACGAAAACTGGTAAACTTTAACTGTTAGATTCTCAGATTGGATTTTATTTGAATCTTAGAATCATAGTCACAGAATGGCCTGGGTTGGAAGGGACCTTAAAGATCATCTCATTCCAATGCCCCTGCCACGGGCAGGGACACCTTCCACTTGACCAGATTGCTCAGAGCTCCATCCAACCTGACCTTGAACACTTCCAGGCATGGGGCAGCCACAGCTTCTCTGGGCAACCTGTGCCAGGGCCTCACCACCCTCATAGGGAAGAATTTCTTCCTAATCTCTAATCTAACCCTACTCCCTGTCAGTGTGAAGCCATTCTCCCTTGTCCTGTCACTCCAGACCCCTGTAAAACGTCTCTCTCCATCTTTCCTGTGGGCTCCCTTCAGGTACTGGAAGGTCACAATTAGGTCACACCAAAGCCTTCTCTTTTCCAGCCTGAACAATCCCAATTCTCCCAGCCTTTTCTCATAGGAGAGGTGCTCCATCCCTCTGATCATCTTGTGGTTGTCCTCTCTCCAACAGGTCGATTTGATAGGTGTTCATAGCCTCAAACATCACTTTCACAAATCCAAGCCTTCTCCCCTTGGCCTCTTTAAAGACTGTTCACTACTCACTCTCAAAATGCATCCATCTCTGAACTGAACACTGAAGATTCAACATTTCATATACAGAAGCAACTCAAATTTAATGCAAGATCTAGATAAACAGCTCACATTTAACTCAATGTTTACACCACACAGATTTTCCAGTGAAAGTCAGGAAAGCAATGAGGAAAGAAATCCTCCACCTATGTGATGGTTTGCTTTAGCAAACATTTTCTTATAGCCATGTCTGTCCTCTTGAACTCCTCTGGGCTACAGAGACATGCTACAGCAAACGCAGTTCAGAGCTGACAGACACTGGGGTACATGTTGACCCCCTCTGGAGCTGGAGCCTGAGAAAAAAAAGGCTAAATAGTTACTTTTTCAGCATGTGTGCCAGGGGTATGCTTAGCTTTCCTCCAAGTCACCATCGTACTGAGGCAAAGCATGAAAAAAATTGCTTCTCCATGGCTTACGTGTCCCCAAAGTCAACATTCCTAATTATAATTCCTCTTAAAAACAAAATAACTGCCCCCAGCCTTGCCTGGATCAATAACCTATCTAATGTAACAAAAATAAAATGCTTCAAATCATAGTGAGGACTTCAAAGTGTAGATATTCTGCATTTAATTCCCACAAAATCAACAGTGGAAGTGTTAAGTGTAACTTAATTCTCCTCATTCTCCAGCTGAACTGAAGTTGACCCTCATCAGTCTGATCAGACACCTGGGGAATGCTGAATCCAGCCTGGTCAGACTGCACGATGGCCACTTTCACAGGCAGGGGTAACAGACTCCCAGAATGGGTCAGGTTGGAAGGGACCACAGAGGGTCATCTGGTCCCACCTCCCTGCTCCGGCAGGGTCATCCCAGAGCACGTGGCACAGGATTGTGTCCACATGGTTCTGGAATATCTCCCGTGAGGGAGACTCCACACCCTCTCTGGGTCTGTTCCAGTGCTCGGTCACTGCACAGTGAAGAAGTTCTTCCTCATGTTCAGGTGGAACTTCCTGGGCATCAGTTTCTGTCCATGGCCTCTTGTCCCATTGCTGGGCACCAAGTAGCAGAGCCTGGTCCATGCTCTGACCCCTCCCTGCAGACACTGACAGACAGGGATGAGGTCCCCTCTCAGTCATCTCCTCTCGAGGCTGTACAGGCCCAGCTCCCTCAGCCTTTCCTTGTAAGAGAAATGCTCCATCCCTTCATCATCTTTGTCACCCTCTGCTGGAGCTGCAACACGAGCTCCATGTCTGTCCTGTGCTGAGGAGCCCAGAACTGGACACAGCACTCCAGATGTGTCTCACCAGGGCTGAGCAGAGGGGCAGGATCACTCCCTGACCTGCTGGCAACGCTCTTCCTAATGCATCCCTGGATCCCATTGGCCTCCTTGGCCACAAGGGCACTGCTGGCTCAGAGAGAGTTTGTTCTCCACCAGGACCCTTGGGTCCTTCTCAGTGGCACTTCTCTCACCTGACCCTTACCTTGGTACTGAATCAACAAGGTTTGCAAACAGACTTGGGCATGGAGATTAATCCATCTTCTGGCAACTAGAACTAGGGATTTTCTAGTGCCCACTTACTCAGGCACCCTTGCATGCACAAGCAATGATGCTACTGATTGTTTCCCCTCCTGAACCACAAAATACTCAGACAAACTCAAGTCCCTACTCAGGCATTTTGTGGAGGGGCTTTGGAACAGCTGGAGGATATGGAAGAAAACAACAAAAAATAATAAAACCACAAATAAAACCAACCTGTCCTATGTCACCCAGTTATCACCAGACAAAGGCCTCTCAATAAACCTCCTCTGAACTTTGGCTTATTTCTCTTGAGCTTGAGTTTAAAATTAAACCTAAACCTTTCTTCATGCTAGTCATGCCTTCGGCTCAGCTATGTAAGTTATTCCATTTTCACTTAAAGAGCCGAAAGCACAGACTTTTAACTTTTTTTTTGTGTGTGTCTGTATCTTCCAGTCATCCCATCCTCCCCCTGATTTTTTCAGTGCAACTCAGCAACTTTCAGCTACTCAAATGCAGCCCTGCAGTATTTTTGGCAAAGACTAAGATTTCTTGTCATGGTAGACTGATGTAAGTTGAAAAAATGCAAAGGCTGTTCTGATTTATAATGGATCATTACTACTTGCATTTCAGAATTAAAACACTTTATCAGTCTGATCCAACTTTATATAAAGAAATCATAACAAGGCAGTGTAGTATTACAAATTTATTGAGTTTCGTCAAAGTAATTTTTCAGCATTGAAAATTTCACACATATAAAACAACTTCAACTTCTATGCATTAAAACCAAAGTATGGGTTCTTTTTTTTAATTTAAAGCAAGTGATGTGCTTTTTTTAAACATCTCATGAACCAAATCCTTCAGTTATAAAGCTGATAAAAATAAGTGATACACCACCAGAGTTTTTTCTTCAACATGTGAAATTCATCTCTTTGGGAAACAATACTTTTTAAAATTGTATCATGAAAGATACAGACCTGAAAAAGGATAAACGATCATACACAAGGCATAAACGTTACACAGAGTAATTCAGACATTTTATAAAGAGATCTGGAAAAGTACCTAAAATAGTGATATTTATTTAGTATAAAATTTCAATAATAAAATATTGCTCATAATAAATAAGAAAACACGAGTTTCATTAATACTGTTCTCCCCTTAAAGCTCTCTTGGATGTAACAGGATCAGACCTGATAAAAAGTCAAATTTTTATTTTGCCCTCTGTATGAAGGAGGCAGGTTTACAGGCTTCAGGTCATTCTTAGCTAGAAACAATTTTATTATAAACAAAACACAGAATTCATTTCAAGTCTCATGCGTAGTTATGGGAAAAAAAATAAAATCCCCAAATGTGAATAAACCTTATTACAGTAGATTTTAATACCCAAAATATTTGCCCTTTTTGTTAAACCCAAAGTGAAATAAGACTTCCCGCAGATTATGAATACAATGAGAAAGCTGCCCGACTTTCCTCAAAAGCTTCTAAATATGGGTGCAGCTGTACTTAATGGTTACCAACGCTGTTAGGGACAGTTTTCTCTAGGGTGGGGATGGAAGTTGTCTCCCTTCATATGGGGACGTTGGATTTCATCCCCGCTCTCCCCATCTGCAGACAGGGCAGTTTGGAGCAGTTCTTCAGCAGCTGCTCGATGGCGATGTGGCGCACGTTGAGCTCGGAGGCCAGCGAGTCCTTCTCCTGCACTTGCTGGGCCAGCTCCTCAAACACGTCTGCAACAACAGCAGCGGGTCAGTGCACTTGGCCCCTGTGGCACAGGCTTAGAGAGCAGTGAAAAACAACACTAGGGAAGAGGCAAGGGCATTGAAGCGGGATCATGCACAGGAACTCTGCTTTTCCTGGCTCCAGCACAGCTTTGTATGCATTACAAACTCAACAGGATCACTTAGTTTCTAGTTATAGGCAACCTGAGCCAAGGGGGATCAGTTTAGAACTCAAACCAAAGCTGAGTATCAGGCCTGTATCAGCAATAGTGTGGCAGCAGGACCAGGGCAGAGATCATCCCCGTGCTGGGCACTGCTGGCCACACCTCAAATCCTGTTCCTTCAGGTATGGGCCCCTCACAGCAAGGACATGGAGGTGCTGGGGCAAGTCCAGAGAAGGGCAGTGGAGCTGGGGAAGGGTCTGGAGAACAACGGTGATGAGGAGCAGCTGAGGGGGCTCAGCCTGGAGAAAAGGAGGCTCAAGGGAGACCTTATCATTCTCTACAACTGCCTGACAGGAGGGTGGAGCCAGGTGGGGTCGGGCTCTTCTCTCAGGTAACAAGTGACAGGGCACAAGGAAATGGCCTTAGGCTGCATCGGGCAAATTGGATATGAGGAAACATTTCTTCACGGAAAGGGTTGTCGTGCACCGAAACAGGCTCCCCAGGGAAGTGGTGGAGTCACCATCCGTGGAGGGATTTAACAGACATGGAGATGTGGCATTTAGGAACCACTTGCTTTTGTGGGGGACTTGGCAGTGCTGGGTTAATGGTTGGACTGGATGATCTTAAGGGTCACTTTCAACCTTAAGAATTCCATGGTTCTAGTCAAATTCTTAAAGAAAATACTGTGCCAGTTTGCAGCACCAAAGCAGATTACATTATGAAAGCACCTAGAAATCTCCCTCTATCATACATTTCCATGTAAAACAAGAGACTGGAGTAAAAAACTTAACTGACAGAAAGGCAATCAAAATTTCTTTTTTAAAACCAGACCTTATTACAAAGCACCACAAACCCAAAACAAAGAGTATTGAAAAATTCTCACCCTGGATTTGCTTGAGCAGTTTTTCATTAAGTTGCTTTAACTCTCCTAGAGTCATTGTAGTCACTGCAACAATAAAATCTGTTATTACTACTACCAAAGTCACATAAGCATCCCTAAGCAGACCCCTGTTTTCTCAAGATTTCTCCTATTTGCATGCCAATAATCAACAGATGCATGGCAGTAAGTCAGAGACAACGGTAATTATCAGTCATTTGAAGAAAGTTTGAAAATTCTCTTCTTGACGTTGACACAGACCAGGATTTACTCCGTTGGAAAGCCCTCTCTTCAACGTGAAAAAGATGGAAAATCAAGCCCTGAAAACAGTAGCATCCAGAATCAGAACTGCTTGGCACATTTAAGTACTACACCCTCCTCTGACTGCAAAACATGATTTCCCCAGCGTAACCCCTGCAAGCACATCTGTTTAATTGTGGGCATGGGGACAATTCTGAGCTAAGGCCTGCTATGTTTCCCAGCCTCCAAGAAGCAGTTTCCTGACAGAATTTTTAGCATGTGGCTCCCTGTTTTGATTATCGAGGTTTGTGCTTTATGCATACATGAATAACTCACACAGTTCCCACCGAGTATCTCGGTGACAAATGATGAAGGACAATCCTGGCTTGATATGAAGACCAGCAGACAAAAATAGGTTTCCTTCTGTGCTCCTGGCGAGAGCTCAAAGACCCTCTGTATCATTCAAAAGCCCTTTTGTATCTGAGGTTGCGTGCATTGATCATCCTCACAGAAAACACACGGCAAGCCTCAAAGGAGGCAACTGTGAAGGTATTCTTCACTGCCCTTGATCAACAGCAGGGAAGCACTGGCTTGCTTCCTAGGATTCCCTCAACCCTGCAGTGGACACGCCTGGTGCCCTGCCTGCTGCTGAGACGCCCTTGTCACCACGGTGAACAGTGACAATCTGAGCACCACAGGGGGTACAGGGCACTGGCACAAGCTTTAAAAGACCTTGCAATTTTAAAATACTGTTTTTAAACTTTAGCTAAGCTGTTTCTGCTGTGGCTTAGCAAAGCTCTCACTTCATACTTGAGAAAAAAAATGATGTTGCAGCTTTTTTTTCAGAGATTTCTCTGTGCAAAAGGTTTCTACGTGGCAAATTTAAAGTCCAGAGTTCTGAAAAAGATGGGTTTTACCTACTCACTGGATTATTTGATTATCCTAAGCCTTCTCTTTCAAACTTTCTCACAGCTGGCAGTTGTGGGATGTTAAATTGCTGACAGTACTGCCAAACCAAAGAAGCTGGCAATAGCTAAGACTTAGTACTCAAGACATAATCCCAGTTAAGAGTGAAACAGATTCACCTTTCTCCTCCATCAGCCAGCTAAAATGGTGCTCCTTCCTACCTTCAGCTATCAATACACCTGAAAAGTCCCTTCTCACACCTTACCACACTCTAAGCACCATGAAAACCCGACCAAATTTAATACAGTAACTAACAGCTAAAAACTTCAAAGATTTTTCCCCCCCTTTTATACCCAGTGGTAGGATGTTTCTTCCCCATTCTTCAGTATTTTCATTAACATTTTGTCATCTGGCAGACAGGCTGGTTCACACATGAAATGTGTGTGTTTTGGGACAGGACTGTTTCACGTTGCATTATTCTGATACAGAAGGGAAAGGGAGAAGGAGCCGAGCACTGAATTTCAATGGTAAAATATTATTCTATCCACAGCTGAGGTAAATTCTAAAGAAATACTGGCCAAGCTATTTACAGTTCCATTAATACTTTTTTTGGTAGACAGATATGTTGTTTAGAGTGAAAGTATTGCAGTAAGAAGGTACCTAATTCTGGCAGTCTAAGTTTTCATCTAAAATACAAACTTGAATGTCTTTTAAAGGTAAATACCGCAAAATACAAGCAAAAATGCCTCAAAGCTGCATTATGTAGTCAAAACAGAAGAAAAAACCTATTACTGTGCTTATAGCTTTATGTTCCCGTCCTGAAATCAAAGACTGGAGATAAATTCCAAGTCACTAACTTCAGTCAGACCACCCCATAAACCAGGTCAAGCTTTCGTAATTCCTCTGTTAACTGCTGTCCTGATTTATGTAATCCCAATTTATGACTCCAGTGGACAGGTGGTCAAACAGCCCAGGGTATCTGTTTTGATTTATGGCTTTAAGGCTACTAATGCACTACAAATGCAACATGACACATCATGCAGCAGTTAAGTAAAATCCTTTTATAAAGAATGAGAAATGACTCAGCTTTGCAAGGACAGAGCTGTCCTAAAGAAGCCAATTCCAACTTTTTACAGTACTTCTTTCTCTGACTCTTCTGACATTCTGAATTCCATTATTACCTTGGTTTTCACTACCTGGTTTTCCCTGGAATATTTTATCAGTGTTTTTGTTTTCTTTCTTGAGACATGTCTTGTCTTTTGAAATTCAGAAACCCTCTCCAATTACTCTCCTGATCTACAAAAGTAAGAGTGGACATACACCAGTTCAGGACCAAGTACTGCCCAAAAGCAGGATGGTGACAGCATGTACCTCTAGGAACCTAACACATTTCATGCAGCCTGGTTCCAGAGACACTAGAATATCCTAGATTTTTCTAAAGATTCTAGTGATCTTAAACAACAGGAAAACTAATTTTCTGTTATTTTCACTATCACCCCAGTCATCAAAAGATGGTTCAGGTCTTCTGCTACAGCCTTTAAGAGGACATGGAGGCATGAGGGCCTTCCCATTTTCTTATGCTCAATAAACACAAGGGAAAAACAAATCCAGTAAAACTCACAAGGAAAGTCTGCTACTATTAAGAATGTTTCACAAGTTTGCTCTGCTACATGACATCTAATTTCCCCTGTTGCTCAGGGCAGCTCTCTGTAAAATGTAACTCAGGGCACTGTACAAGTTCAATAACAGAGAGATTTGCAGGAGCTGAGTAACCTCCACCTCCACAGACAGGGCTGTGCAACTCCCAGGAATGGCATATTGAAATGACTTTTTTTTTTTTGCATAAATGAGACATGTCCTGTATCACATTGGGCTATAGCTAAGAGTAAAATTTAAAAAAAAAACAACCACCAGACAAACCACCCTATCTGCTCAGCCAGGCAGCTCTTTTTTCCCCACAGGTTTTACACGCTGGCTTTCAGGATGAGCATTAATGCCCTGTGGGGACATGAAGTGGTCAATAGGTGTTTGAAAGAACGCCCTTGCTTGCCAGGCTGTGTGTAAATAGATGTGTACTCACGTTCCTCCCTGCTGTGCTGAGGATGTCTCCTATGAACACTGGCAAGTGAATCACCTTCGGCCTTTTCAGCTTTCTGGGCTTGGTTGCGGTTGGACCACAAAACGCTGCTGCAGCAGAAGGTAGCACCAAGTCTGAAATCAGTGGATTCTCTCGGTTCCAGCAGAGTCTGTGAGCAGCTTGAGATGCCTCCAGATTTCCCATCTATCCATCTCGCAGAGTATCTAGGTACTGGGGAGTCAAACTGTGGGAGTAATTTTCTATCAGTCTGATGTCTGAAGCTAAAAAGCTGGTGTTGGGATGGTTTTGAGCTTTCAGAATCAGAGTCTAAATCCTTGTTCTGTGCATATTGTATGATCCAGTTAATTTTTTTGCTCAAGATATTTTTTACTTCTGCATAAGGACTTTTAGAGAGCTTTGATCGTGGACAGTCCTGATTTGCTATTAAGTGGAATTTTTCAAAGCAGTCTCTGTGCCCCCTTAAAGATCTTGTATGTAGAAGATCCGACTTTGGTACTCCTGTAAAGACACAACAGAAAGAAGTTCACTTACTGCTAATTTTTAAAAATCTTTACTCACAAGCAACCAAGAAAACAAAAACTTTAGTGATGCTTTCCTACTAACAGTCTTATCACTGAAGCGAACAAGGGTACCTCACAGTCCAAAATTTGTGAAGTTTCCCTCAGGCTCGAGTCTTTGGTGTGCAAAGTGTTTTGCACACCATAATCTCTAGTGCAGGACTTCAGTGTGTGTCTCCTGGATGGTGACAGAGATGAAGCAAATTGACAACTCCACACACACTGCAGCACCCCTACACACAAGTGTATAACTGCAGAAGTGAAATAAACCCAAACGAGTATCAGCAAGTTCCAGAGAACGATCCTGAAGAGCATTCTGACAGCACTCATACAAGCTCCCATCCTCTGTGCATAACGTTATGAGCCATCTGCTCAAATACTGCAGGGTGCAGGCTCGTCTCATTCAAGTGGTCACACGTAACTCAGACCTGAATCACAGTTCATTATTTTGCACGAGTACAACCCTGCAGCCTGGCTAGGGGAGCAAACTCTAATACTGTCGACACTTGCCAACATTAAACTGTCCTGAAATTCATTTGAGGTGTGCTGGGTTTGGCTGGGATGGAGTTAATTTCTGTCACAGTCTAATATGGTGCTGTGTTTTGGATTCGTGCTGCAGTGTTTTCGTTGTCACTGAGCAGGGCTTACAGGCAGTCAAGGCTCTTTCTGCCTCTCTCACTACCCCGACAGCGAGTGGGCGGGGGGCATGCAAGGAGCTGGGAAAGGACACAGCTGGAACAGCTGATCCCAGCTGACCCAAGGAGCATTCCACACCTTATGGCATCATGCTCAGTGTATAAAGGCAGGGGAAGGAGGTGGAAGGGAAGAATGTTTGGAGTGACAGCGTTTGTCATCCCAAGTCACAGTTATGCGTGACAGAGCCCTGCTCTCCTGGGGATGGCTGAACACCTGCCCAACCATGGGAAGCAGTGAATGAATTCCTTATTTTGCTCTGCTTCTATGGGCAGCTTTTGCTCTCCCTCTGAAACTGTCTTTGTCTCAACCCACGAGCTGAGATTCTCTCCCCATCCCACCGGGGTTAAATCATGACATCACACAAGATGGATGTTTATTCTCCTCTTTGCTCATCCTCCCTCAAAGACTGTTCAAATAGCTACAGCAGGTAACTTAAACCTCTAAGTAACTGCTAGTGATTGACAGGTTAAAAAGGAACACAATCTGTGAAGATCCACAGTTGGTGAGTGAACACAGATGGTATGAGAAATGACTATTCCAGAAAGTTAATAGTGCCCCAGTACAAAATTACTTTCTGCAACTCCAGTGGATATTTATTTTTCTTCAGATTCACCTACACAGTAGATTCAGAATCCAAGTCCAGAGTAATGAACAGTTTGTCATTTATCTCAACGCCCAATATACTACTTGGGAGGTTCCCAATACAATGAAAAACAATCCTGTCTAACAAGTTTGTCCCTGCAAACAACAATAATATATCTGTGAAACAGTGGTTGAAAGTGCTCAGTGCCAAAGTATTTAAACCGACAAACCACGTAATTGGATCTCTGAATCTAGGCAACATGAACCGAGCTGCAGCAATCTCACCTTTAGCACATTAAAAGTGATTAAAGTAAAAGAAAAAAAACCATGAAATGCAACAGGTAACAAAATCTGGTAACAGAGGCATTACCAGACTATTAGCAGAATGCTACATGTTACAACAATTCTAAGTTCTATCTCACTTACCCTCTTAAATTCTTGTGGTAAAGTGTAATCCCCCACCCCAAAAGATTAACAAATGATACACTGTTTTTTAAAGTTACTGATGCCACAAAATCCCACACTATGCTCAAACTAATCTGAAAAGGTAAAATCCTTAACGTGAAACTGGTGAAAACAAATACAAGCGCTTCATTTTGATTCTCTCACTTGATGGTAACTGCTGTTTGAAGTTGGGGAGTTTAAACATCAAGAATAGCCATTATAAATTGTTGATTTTCCACTCTTTGGGCAGCACTGAAACTTAAATCCATTATCTTCTGATTGAGTTTCTGAGAGTGCACACAATTTATGGGGCAAAATGTCTAAAAAAGTGGAAAATGAAAGAACAGCAGTGGAATTTATTTTGTTCTTAGCAGCAGGGGGAAAAAGGTGAAGTCATGAAAACAGATGTTCCTTCTGTTCATGAGGTAACTATTAGGAGAAACAAAAGTCACATACTAACCAGAGGCACCTTTTAAGAAGGAAGTTGTGGAGTAAAATGTACTCTGTGCCCCCTTTCAGTGGGCATATTTTCATTCCACTCCACTCCTCAAAATACTTTTCAACCTCTTTCAGCAAACAGATATTCACCAACTTTCCTTAAGCTCTGCATGATCTGCTGCCTACTTGCAATATTATTTTCTCTCTCTATCTTTACAAACAACAACAAACATTTCTAGTGAAAACAAGGGAAGACAAGTCATTTGTTTTCATGACTTATCAGCACTACTTAAACAGAGCAAGCCAGCTCAACTCAAGCGGCGTGATGGAAACATTAAATCTTTAAGGTATCAAGGGAAAGCAAACACTGTCAACTGAAATTACAAAGCAAATACATTCACAACACCCCAAACCCTACAAAACCAGAGTTATTTGTTCAATGTTATTTGCTTTACCCAAGTGATTCTTCAGCATTCTACTTTGCTGCTGCTCATAGTGCTTTCTTTTACTTAGAGAAAACAATCAATGGGCTGAAAAACACGTTTTGCACAATTTTTCATACAATAATGCTCAGGAACCTACCTAACAAACACACCTGCACAACACATGACAGAATACTGACAGTATCACTTAAAGAAACTCCTTTGAGGCTGCTTCATTATTTCAATGAGAATAAATGTTACTTTTCCAGCAGGAGAGGAACATGAGACCACACAAAACAGCCAACACACAAACTGTTACACAAAAAAAGAGTAAGAGCAGCATGACTTTATGAAGCCCCAACTGAATTATGTCCAAGTCCTAAGCTCAAGGTTATTCAAGTCTTTCCTTCTGATGAATTTATCTTTTAAGAGTTCTGAACATTGTTAACTTCCCCATTCTAGGGGCACGCTGCTCAAAGAAATCTGTTTTATCTGAACTCAGCAATAGAGTGCCTGAAATGAGCAATTATTACAGAAGAAAAAAACCACGTTACTTCAAGAGTTTAAGCTTTGCTATTTATATGGCACATATGGGCCACGACGTCCCCTATTTCTGAGCACGGGGCAGGTTATTGCGAAACACTTCCAAGTACATAAGATCAGAATTCACATCCTACCCCTTCTCTTACTCCACTGAAAAAAACCCAAAAGGGGTCTTATCTAAAGAATCTTGAATAAAGTAAGGAACTGAAAATGTGCAAAACCAAACCACTTTTGTACAGAACTGCTAACAGAGCTGCTTCAGCTTTCATGCAATTGCCTTGGATTTTTACTGTAACAAACACACACAAAACTGAAACAATCATCAATCTCTCTTTTGTGCTAAGGTGACAATTAGTACCTTCCTACGCAGAGAACATCAGCCACAACCTTCTGGAAGAGCTGAGCAGGGACGGCAGCTGCTGTGCCAGCACAAACCAGCAATCACACACCAGCATTACAGCAAGGAAGGGTACGGTTCTTTGGAACAAATCCTTCTGCTGTGGGCAATACCATCAGCTTTATGAGGCAGAAAAGATGTCCATTTCTTGTCGGGAAGACTTCATACTCCACTCAGATTACTTCATAATTTTCCCTTCATCACAACTGCAGAAAAAGCTACAATCTGGTGAGCTGGAGTGGACCAAGTGATACATAAAGATGATGCAGTTTTAGAACACACCTTACTTTATTCAACACTACAGAGAGAGATGAATAAAGCACAGCAGGATTCCTGCACAAAACAAGAAGCAATATTCTAATTTTGATTAACAGCTATTGCGAGTTTCGGGGACTTTTCACAGGGTTTCAGTTCCGTCTCCACATTTCTGTTTGCCAATATCAACCTCAATCTTTCTTACTTTTTGACTGGTTCTTCAAGTCTGCAATCATAAAACCATTAACTTTCCCCTCCACCCCCTCCCCACTTTTGCAGGTATGTGTACATTTGCTCCTTGTCTTAACTTTCCCAGAACAGGATTGCAGACAATGTCCAAGAACGTCCTAGGTCTCGTATTTATTTTTTTGGAGAAGGAAAAAAACCCTTAAAAAGCAACAAAAAGCCCACAACCACCCAGAGTAGAAAAGTTCAATCTGTAGGGAAAAAAGAAATCCCACAAAATTCACTAATCTCTAGAAGACCGTATCTAACAAACTTAAGACAGCACAGATGCTATTAGGAAACAAGCTCATGCCAGAGATCATTCCTCAAGTGCACATGATTCACAGGCTAATGCCAAACCTCCAGACAAATCATAAAACAAAATAAGTGCTTACAATCCATTATTTGTTTCTGATTCTAGTAACTCACGTGTCCTAGATGAAATATGAACATATCACTTCACTCAACAATATCTTTGTATATTGACTTGAAGAACAGGACTTCCTACATAAGTGCCTAATGTTTAGGCAAAAAAACCTCAACCCAAACCCTGACTATTTCAATTTCTAAGCTATGCAAGGCAGGCAGTCAACATGACTCCTAATCCACTCCCACAAAGTAATTTTGTAAACGCATGACCAGCAATCTGGCAGTTTAATACACGTTTTTGTAACTTCTATTTATTCATAACTGTAAAGTAGCGGAGAACAGGGAGAACATTTACCAGATAACCAGGTGTGCAATCACATCTCAACAAATTCCACCCCATTTTAAGGCATTTGTACTTGAAAGTAAACGAGTTTCCATCATATTAAAGTTTTTTGCTTTCTGGTTTTTTTGAGGTTAAGAAACCTACAAAGATTTTATTTCTGCCTTTGCAACTGATTGACTGAGAACTATGTATAACTCTCCTTCATTACAAAGATACAGAACTAAATTGAAATGTTTGCTCATGTTTATATAAAGCTGGCTAGAACAGTTGTCTTATTTGGAGATTATAATAGTAATCAACAAGTCCATTTTAAAATGAATGTTCTTGAACACCAGGATTATTCCACATCCCTTCGCAAATGTTTCCATAGAAAAAATGAATCAGTGATCATTAGCCTGCTTGTTTATCTTCAACAGTGGTTTTTTTTTTTCATTTGTTTGCTATTCTCTTTAAAAAAACCCCCAAACAACCAAACTTCTTATTTGGTCTTACAGCTCAATCAGTTGGAAATAATATTAAAGAAAGCCTGCGTTCCCTTCTTAGCAATTTCTAAAGTAATGCTGGAAAGTAATTGTTTTTTGCAATGGTGAATAGCAGCTGATGTGGAAAATCTCCCCTGAATGTAAGATGAACTAAAATTAAGAATACTTCTAGACACATGAACAGTCAATTATAAGTTTGTACTACACCATTAGGTATTTAAAGCCCCTTCAAACCCACAAATACTTATGGGTAAGATTTATACCTGACCATCTCTTCTGTCTCCAGTTTGAGTTAGCTGTGGAGACCAGCCTTGACAGCCAGTGAAGAAATGCTTCTCAGGCACAATTCACCTCACCTGAAACAGTGAACTCCAGAGAGATTTGTGACAGACACCTCTGCTCTTCCCCTTTAATCCTACAGTAAACAAGAGCCCTCGCCTGTGGCCTGCACACTTTAAGAGCCCTTCTTCACGGCGTGTTCCGAAACGTTCCAGCTGCTGCTCCCCTCAGCCGTCCACCTCAGGAGCTACTCTGTAAACAGGGATGTTCAGCCAGCTCATGGAACAGCTCCCGGACATCTGCGAGCGTCCAGGAGGAACGCAAGGCTGGGATGAGCTCCAGGGTGGCTTACCTGGAGTGCAGGGCCAAGACCTGCGGCAGGCAGAAACGCTCCACACGACATTAAATGTTCATGTCTGCCTATTTTAAGCCACTGCTGCACAGGCTGTTTACCGAGAGTGCTGAAAGAGGTGGGGGGGTTCCCAGAAAAGCAGATCCCAAGGCCTGTTCAAAATACATCAAACAAAAGCAGCCCGTGATAAGCTAAGACAACAAGTTATCCACACGTCTGAATTACAAGGGTGGGGAAAACTGATATTCTTCAGTTGTACAATTCTGCCAGCACTGAAAAGCAGGATCATTGGAGATGTGTATCTCCAGCGCATCTGCCTGACAAGATGTAAAGCCAACTGCTATTTTTAAGGGTTTACATGCAATCTCATTTGAGAGTTAAATCTTATGATTTATTAGACTGGCTAGAAGGAAAATGCCAGTGCCATTCATTAACTTCTAAAACCAGACACTTTGTAAAGACTAGATGTTATCTTGTTCAGAAATTAAAGTTCTCTCCTTGCTTTCATATGATAATGCCAGTACTTTCCATACATCAAGTGTGCACACAAATCACCTCCCACTTCATTTCTATCAGCTCATTTGTATTTTAGCACAGAGCTAAGGCATACTATAACAGACAGAACAGAGATCCAGCTGGCCCTTTAAATACATTTTCAAAAATCATGTTCCTTATAAACTCCTTCACTAAGAAGAGTTTGCTACTATATTAAACTAAGCAATGCATTCCGATGAAAACTTTACTACAGAAAATATTACGTCACATATTTGGTAAGAATCATCAGTTAAACAGACCTAGAAGAGAGTGGAAGTCATGAGATGGTATTTCTTTAGTCTGCATGATGCCAGGTAACATAAATACTCAATTATCTTGTTTGCATGGACAAATCTCCCAAATGTACACATTAAGTATGCAAAAATGTACTTATCAAACCAGACCCACAGCTTGGCATTACTCAGTGGTACTCATTTAGCATTCAGAGCAAGAATAGCATCTCCAATCACGTTCAGACTTGAATTTGTAGTTAAGAGCTTTAGTGGAAACTGCAGCTAATTTCACATGTCCATTCAAGTTTGCAGAAATGAGTCATACCCCTGGCCTCCAAATGTTACCTTAAAACAAGTTCTCATCTGTCTAGTCTAAAGGGCAACGATGGAAATTCTTAGCTTTTATTGCCAGAATAATCTATTTCACTGTTTATCATTTCATTAACACTGAAAAAATAAGGATGTGTAATATTCTGGAACAGAATTAAATTAAACAGCAATTTCCAATTCTTTCAACTACACCTTGCAACACATTTTATTTCAGTGAGATATTCTTCTGTAGGATGTAAAAAGGAAAAAAAGTGAAATTCGAGTACTTACAGTTTGCAACAACTAAACCCACCCCCTCCTTTTTTTTTTTTTAATTTTTTATTTTAAATGAACACAGAATGAGGATATTATACAAGATTTTATAGACCTTAACCGGAAAAAAGCTATGTGGTAAGACAGACTTATTTATAACATCTTTGCTCAGCCTGGATGCTGAAATTGCTTCAAAAGCTGAGTCTATCAGCACTTTAAAGGACCATGGAAACCTAACTATCTCAACATAAATCAGGGGAATGGATACCCAGTACTTACACTGTCTCTTATATTACGAGACCTGGGATGGGAACTGTCATTTGCTATTCAGCTGTTCAGCTCTAAACAGAAATGGAAGAGAGCCAGTTTGCTTGTCAGCCAGCACTCTCCAAGATGTTATTGTAGTTAGCAGCACCAGATAAGCAAAAGAGTAAAAAATCATCTCAAACAATCAGATTTTCCACTTCTATTACTGTTTGTCTCCATTACAACTCTTGAATGTGAAGAAATGTCAGGTTTTTAAATAATTCTGCATTAAGAAATACCAGCATAAACCCAGTTAAAAACAGATACACTATGAAAAGCAATGTAAAGGTAAGTAATAATTATTGTAGACTTCCAAGTTTGATGTTTGAAGAAAAACATTTAAGTACTAACATCTTGAAGCTGGGATTTCCACAGGTGTCCAGAGGATCCCAGGACACAGCTGCTGTGGGCAATGCCTTCCCATGGCAAGAAACCTGAACACCCCTAAGCCACACCACAGGCAGGACCCTCTGGCTGCTGCGGGTGAGGGGTGAGACGTGGGATACAGAGCCACAGACTGGTCTGGATTGGAAAGGACCTTAAAGATCATCTCATTCCAACCTCCTGCCCTGGGCAGGGGCACCTTCCATTAGACCAGGCTGCTCAGAGCTCCTTCCAAACCGTCCTTAAAACGCTTCCAGGGATGGAGCAGCCACAACTTGGAAATCCTACAGCTGGAGTTTCGAAACACCATACTCAGGCAGAGGATTTTGTTTTGTTGATGTATACACTTACAGACAGCTTTTATACATATACACGTGTGTATTTCTGAGTGTCCAGGCACTCTCCCCACCCTTGAGGTACCACTGCAGAGCTGTTGTTAGTACAGTATCTCTGCTAGCAGAGTTCAGTTAATCATTTTCTCATATTCTAACTATGAAATTTAAAATAAGAACTTTGTTTTAACTAACACACACCACGTGATTTCCTGGCTTATACAAACCAGTCACATATGAATTTAAAACATTTCCTGTTTCAATCCACTGATTACTACTGTGACACCTACTCAGAAAAACAAACAATGCACGATCTCTGATGTTCACTTCATCTGCACAAAGCAAACAAAAGCCAACATCAAGCTCCAGCAGATCCACCCCACCAGGATGTTCTAAACCTCATATAGAATTTTACAAACACTGTCCAGAATCAGCTTCATTTCTCAAAATGTTTAGTATTTCACACTTAAGTACTTTGCATATTTTAAACTTTAGGAAGCACATTAACATTCTGTTGTGTTAAATCACCTGACAACGATCCTTCAGACACACAAGCTAGTTTGGCAACAGAAGTATTTATGTGTAGCTTAGTCCACTCAGCTTCCCCGAGTGTGAATCCTCCAAGTAAGCTGGATGAGCCAGTGCAACAGGAAAAAACATTCTCCTTTACAGAGACAACACTGCTCCCATCCCTTTTAGACTGAAGACCAGAACTACTAAACTCTCCTGGGCGTGTTGCTCTTGCCTTGTTCAAGAAAGGTTGATGACATTTAACAGGGTTAAGTTTAAACCTGCATCTTGGCTTTAGTTACTCCAATGCCCATGTTCTGTTTTCTTCTCCCCTTGCTACCAAACACTCCTTCAGTCAGCTCCAGAGAAATAGATCCTATAATCCATATATACCACTCCTGAATAAATTCTGGGACAGACACCACAGCTGATCTCCCAATCACACTCAAACCAGCAGTTTCTGTGAATTAACTGAACTTAGTAAAGAAGCATAATCACAGTTTAGGCTAAGCTCATTTTATTTCACTAAAAGACTAAAAATCTACTATTAAAAATATCATGATGGAGACCTGATATCTGATAAAAAACAAAGGTTTCACGACACAGTAACTGACTTCCTTATTCAGAAATTCAACAGTTATTTAATCAAGACGGACCACACATTGAGCTTTCTCTATACCAGTATTCTCTAGAAAGAACTATAAGAGAAACGAAATTTTCCCCCTCTCAGTTATGTAACGTTACCAAGACGCTGTCCAAACATCATAAAGATTACAAATAAACACCTCAATGTCAGGAAAGTAAGGGCTGAGCCATGTCACAACACCAACCCAGACAGAAGTCATTATTACAGATGGGGATGGTCTCCAAGTCACCCATTTCTAATTCCTCCTCTTACTGACCCCAGCCAATCAACAACATCCCCACCGAGACACAGGCAAACCTGTACAGCTGCTGAACTCACAGATGCCAGGAGATGCAGAGATTCACCATCACTGGATTACACTGTAATTAAGTGCAGCTAAGTAAATTATAGTTCTGTAGTGTTTTGTTCATATACACTTGAGAAAGTCTGGCGGGTTCAAGGTGGGTTCAGCTGCAATCAGTTCCCAGTGCGTGGATTTGCCATGTCCAGCTTTAAGCAGTGGGATGCTGCTGGCATGAGGGGAAACAGAATTGTCCTCATCAGTTTTGTTAAAGCATTAGAACATGACACCCAGCTAAAAAAAGAAAATTGGGAAACCTACTTCCAGAATTCCACACCTAGACTCACAAATCAGAAGCATTTAGGTCGGAAAAGACCTTTAAGATCATCGAGCCCAAGTGCAAACCCAAGACTGCCGAGCCCGCTGCTTGCCCTCGCACATCCATCTGTAAGGCTCCTTTCTGTCCTGACCCAGCTCCCAGCACAGACTGCACGGTCAGGAAGGATGGAAGAGGTGCCATACATTCCAATTAAGTCAGACAGCACTTAACACATGGAAGTTAACAGGGTGCTGCAAACAGTGGGAGTACTCAAGCATCCTGCAAGATGCTGAGCTGTGACTAATAGCCTGCCTGCTCTCCAAGAGCAGCTATTTCCTGCTTCTCTGAGGGAGCAGTTCCACATGCACATCGACACCAAAAATGAGCAAGCCTGTCCTAGCTGTTGCATGAATATCTTTTTAGAATTGCCTAGTTCACTTCCTGAAATACTTAATATATGCACGGGTTTTAATTGCTGACAGTTTGAAATACGATGCTAAATAAAAAGACAAACTATCAGCGAGATCGACACTTATTTGTGAGTGTGGGATAACACATCTACAAGAGTTGATTCAACTTGCAGCTGATTCTGTTCAACAAGTTATGATGCATCTGAACTCCATTAAACATAACCAGGAGGTCAGCATGGAAACATCCAGTATAACACTTGCTTTAGTGAATTATCCAAATCATGCTGCACCCAGGGCTGCCAAAAGACTTTATATTAGACGTATAAAACTCAGTCTTTGTCACAATAAAAAATACAGGAATGTAGAGATATGTCAAAAGTAGGATGAGTGTGAGTATGGTAAAGAGCTGACTCATGCAGTAGTTAAGCTAAGAAGCCTTATGATGACTCTTCATAAAAAGTCACTGACACAGCCTCTGCCACCTTTAAGCTTCCGCTCCCTGTGAGCAGTAACAGTACAGCTTTCCAAAGTAGCACACAAAAGACAAATTATCAGAAACTGAGGCATTTTGATGCTACAATGATCAAAGATATGTATACTTTTATTATGCAAAATAAAAGAATTGCAACGGTTCGTGTAACTTCAGGGGAGCTTTCATCACTATTCTATTCCAAGTAGCCTCCTTTTAAAATTAACTGAAAATTTAGAAGATTATGCAAAGTAGTCTGCTTTGCACAGATTAAGTCTTTCCTACTATCAAGGCTATTTAGAGCCAAAAAAAAAAAAAAAAGCTATTCCACTTAAAACACATGATCATTTTGTAAAGTCACAGCCATAACAAGCAGCTTTGACAAATCCACACCTTATCTCAAATAACAGAGCACAGGAACCAGCCAGCAATTTTTTTAACGTGTTCTATCACTTTCAACACTTTCAAAACAAAACTAGATTAGTAATGTAATGGAAGTACTTAATTCTCATTGTGTCGGTATGTTTTTAAAGCCTAGAGAGAGAGAAACCTCCTCTCTCCATACTGAGAGGTCTAAAAGCAATAAGAAAACTCAAAGAGACCGACAGGTTGCCTTAGGTTAGACAGCTGCTCTTGAGTTTTAACAAAAAGTGCAAGTACACAGGCATGTCTCTTCTAAACAAAAGCATAAAACATGGCAATTACTACTGAAATATCAAAGTATTGCTCAGATTAAAATACACTGCCTCTACTAGCAACAAAAGTCTACTATCCATTATCAAGAAATAGGACTAATCACATACCACTGTTGAGATCTTCATATTCAACAGCCTCACAGCAACATAAATTACTCCAGGTAGTCATATCCACATATAATTGGCAAAGACCACTCTATGTAAGTGGAAGAAATTACTTTGTTGCTCCAAAGCCAAGCAATTTGACTTAAAAAGGGGACAAAGATAATCTACTGCTCATCCATGCATGAAGAAAAGCAACAAGATGGGTAAATTCTTTACCAAAATAGGTTTAAAATTTTAAAAATACTGTTCTGGATGCCAAAATGGTTTTACGAGATTAGTCTTTTAAAAGATGGCCAAAATTCCTACTTTACAACTCACAGACTTTAGGAAGCTTTGATAATGAACCTCATACTATCATGTTACACATACCAACATTTTAGGAAAACAAAAAGAAATTAATCCCCTGAGTACTTCTAGTGAAAGAAAAGGGATCTGCTACCAAAACCCCCAAATATTACGCTGTAAAATTAGCAATTTAAGCTTGCTTTATACATAGACCCCCTCTAATTATCGAGCAAACTCGCTGAATAAAGGCAGAACGCGATTCAGATCCCGAGTTCAACATCAGAGGTCTAATGCCAGCAGATGGAATAAACATCGGGGCATTTCAGAGGCTCTGGAAAGGGGGGCTCACCTTCACATCTGGAGGAGCAGCACCCACCTTTACCGGAAAGGAGCCAGAAAACAAACTGGTTTAAAACTTTCTACAGATACACGTTTCCAAACCTGCGACTCCATGGAAGCTTTCAGAGGAGCCGGCTCTGCATTCAGCCCCCGGCCGGGCTGGCCCAGGGACGGCTCCTGCTCCTACCTTACCTTCGATGTTCAGCTCGAAACAGACGTGGCAGAAGGAGAGCGTTTCCTTCTCGGTGCCCAGCTTGCAGACGCTGCAGATGTTGTCATCGTCCAAGTCGATGCTCACGAACTGCTCCTCGTTCATAGTGCCCTGGGGAGGGGGACGGCGGCGACAAGGGACGGCAGGGTTATTCCGGGAGCCACCGGGGCGCAGCTCCGCGCCCGCGGAGGGGGAGGGCAGGGGCGGAACGAGGGCGGGAGCGTCCCGACAAAGTTTTCCCTTTAGAGAAACTGAGGCCAGGCCGCACAGCGGGGCCAGCACCGACCGAGACTTCCCCCTTCCCTTGCCCGGAGGCTGCCCCGTCCCATCCCGTCCTGCTCCCCCACAACTCCATCACCAGCTCCATCATCGCTGCCCCCTCCATCTTTCCCTCCCTTCCTCCTTCCCTCCCTCCGCGCGCCAGCAGCACGGACGCCCCGCCACCGCCAGCACGGCGATATCCCCGGCTCTACCCCATCCCCTACCCCTAATCCTACCCCGAGCCCGAATCCCGGCCCCATCCCCGCTCACCGCCGCC